>JXXA01005225.1:0-21806 GCA_000956255.1 Anopheles punctulatus | reverse complement strand
TGCTGTTGCTGCTGCTGCTGTAATTGTTGCTGGTGTTGCAACTGGTGGTTGCTGCTTGACAGTTCGTGGGCTTTGCTGCGATGTTTGCGCATTGCACTGAGACTACTGAACTTCTTGAAGCATATGTCACAGAATACGGTGGGTTGAATGTGATTGGGTGTAGCTGATACCTTCGGTGACTGCGACGAACGCATTGGCAGTTGTGGCATCGTCTTGCCCGCACTCGCTTGACCTTGCTGCTGAGCGGCTGCGCTGCTGCTGCTGCTGCTTGCTGATGAGATTGGAGCATTGCTTGCGGTTGCATTCGTTCCGCATCGGCTCCAGATGCGAGATGGTTCGAGAGTTTCTCCATCTGCTCTCCAGGCGCAGATGCGGTGGAATGTTGCTGCTGCTGTTGCTGCTGTTGCATCTGGAACACCTGTGACAACTGATGTATCGGATTGAAGGGATTACTTATGGTGGATAGTGCTGATCCAGCTCCTCCGTCCGTGCTACCATTGCTTGGCGCCGGCTCGTAGATACCGTGCTTGTTCGCTTTGTGTGTCTTGAGGAAGTATTTGTTGCAGAACTCCTTGTTGCACAGATCGCAATATGCTTCCGGGTTGAAGATACGCAGCGGAGGAACGCCGGGCCGGCTGCTGCCATCGCCAGATGTCCCGAATGCAGACACCGATGGGACACCCAAAAGTGGCAATTGCGGAAGATATCCCGAAGCAGACAGTGCGGCGGCGGCTTCCGGTGGGAAGGGAAAGGAAAGTCCAGCGATCGATATCCAATCATCTGGCTTGGGCAGATTGCTGCGGATTTCTCCGTCCCATTCCGGATCCATCATTAATTCCTTCTTGAGCGAGATTTTTGGCGGGCTTTGCGTCACGGGTGACTGTTCAGTCGGCTTTTCCTCACCGCTGGCGGGCGAATCGTTTGATCGTCTGCCTTGCTCGTCACCGTCACGATCGCTATATTGCGCTTTTTGGTCACTGTCAGCTGCTGTAGCAGTTTCTCGCACTGGTGACTGCTCGTGGGCCCTCTGATCAGGTCCAGCAGGGGTCGTCTGCGAGCGTCCTTCGGGCTCGTTTTCATCGTCACTTCTCGGCAGCGATGTTGATCCTCTCTCCGGTCTAGCTCCGCTCATGGCGATAAAGCTGTTTAGCTTCGATGTCAGAAAACTCTCGGGAAGCGTAGCACCGGCATTGCCCAGACCGAGAAATCCCTCTGCGTTTTGCTGGTGCTGCTGCTGCAGTTGAAGGTGCTTTTGCTGTAATTGACTGAGGTTGGAGAGGAATATCTTGTGGAAGTTGTTTTGCTGTTCTTCCAGCAAGGCTGCTCCTGCATCCTCGCCGAGGTCCATTGCTGGACTGGTGGGATTCGATGAATTGTTTGCTTCCGTCTGCTCCGGATCACTTTCTGGTCGTGGGTCTGTGGCATCTCCACGGACCTCCTCTGAAGATCGCTCGTCGACATCGACCATCGATTCGGATCCGACCGTTGGAGGAACTTCAATAGCAGTACCATTGGTCGAGAACCGAATTGGCATCGATTGTTTACGGCGCTTTTTGGACAGGTCAGGTAGCGAGTCAGAGCTGAGTTGAGATGTGGTTGTCAGAGTACTGCTTTGCGTGGTGACTGCATTCAGAAACGATGATGACAGCGTTCGCTTGGAGGCTTTCAATGTGGAGCTGTGTGAGCTGTTGGTTTGCGAAGAGTTCGACGCATCGCTCAGTGCGGCTTCCTCGCCGCTCAGATCGGGTGGAGGTGTTGCATAAACTGAGGCAGCCATTGTGATCACCAATCACTAGAAAAAAAAAGGAAAGAATCTGATATAAAGGACATGTTGAAAAAATACCGTTTGGTTACAAAAAACTTCATCAATTGCATTTACTCATTTAATAAAAACATCCACACCCGAACCTGCCATACGGCGATTGACAATAAATGACGCCACTCAAAAACGCTTGCCGACATCTGTTCCAATTTATTGGAGCGTGCAGGGGCGTCGCAATTATACGCAGCTCTCTAACCACTCCCGCGGATCGATCGAATCGCTAACCTTCTGGCTCCCGAAAACCGAACCGACGGAAAGGTGCCAAAATAAAAGTGTTTCCCCATCCGTTTTCCACCTTCGACGATATCGGTTTGGAAACAACGACGAAGACAGTAAAACTAGCACGGCTGTCGCGTGGTGCATGGTGGGTCCGGGCAGTGGCAAGGGAAAGATAAACATATTTTTCGATTTTATTTCAGCTCACGGCAAACTGATAGCGGAAGTGTGCTGGAACCATCGGTCGATCAGTCGGTTGGGTTTGTTTTTTTTTTCCACCCCGCCTTCACACCGGCACATGGCTAGATAAAGGCTGCTGTAATCAGTCGAAAAGGTGGCTGAAAAGTGTATGGTTTGAAAGCCCGTTTGGCGCACTACAGGTTGTGCAACACTACAGGGAACACGACGAGAGAGGGCAGTGTGGGGTAAACGAACACCTTTCTGCCGCCTAATCGCACATTCGGTCCGCCAGTAACGGCTCCAACTTCCTGCGTCCTTAGCCACGTTCCCTCTGCTGGCAATGAAGGGCTACGCTGCTGCTATTAGTCACCGGCGGTGGCACCCTGACACGCCGGAAGGTCGAAAATGTGAAATGAATAGAAAATAAAAAAAAACAACACGAAACGAAACGAACAACGAAAACATGTCGAGTGTTGAAATTAGAAAAGCATAAAGCCCAAACAGTCGAATGTGTTCCACGAATCGAATCCTCCGGCCACCCCTGGTGCGTTTTGTGCGGGATACGAAAACATCGCATCCACCCTCGGTAATACCCGCGATTAATATATAATTGTCGAAAGTTTCTTTTTCTTCCACTATTCCGTGCGGTTGCTTTCGTTATCGTACATATTTAAAATAAAGCATTACCATATGCACACACACACACCCACACTTGCGGACATGCTATTCCACCGGTGCTGTTCAATGTAAGGCATCGTAATGGTGTGTGTCATTACCGTCATTAGTTAAATTTTGTTTTTACTACTACGAATCGGTCGGTGGGTGGCGATTAATGGCCAAATCGTTAGCGAGAGGACAGAGCAGACAGGTTATTTTAATGATTTTTCATGCCGTCATATGCATTGGTGTGAGTAGCACGCAGTCATGTCTATGACCAATGTTTTTTTTGTGATTATATGACAGCTGAGTATAAAGAATTGAATGCTTTTTGAATAAAAATACCTACTTTTTACATACATGCACTACATTTGTCTTATCTTGCCCAATTCTAAATAAAAAGAAAAATCAAATCAAAAATCCTATTTTATTCAGATTCAGATTTTAGATTCTGAAAAAGTACACAACCCATTCGATTGGGAATAAAAGAGACAACAAACACCTTATGCATGAGCAGCTGCGACATCGATGTAAAATCAAACAATACTTCTGCCCCGAAAAGGATCCGCACGACATTGGGATCGACGGTAGGTAAAGCGGCATTCTGAGCCCTGACACGATTCACAATGTTCAACTGGTCGACTGGTGGTTGTAGCGCGTAACGGCTGGATGGTAGTTGCTTTTGAATGATCCTTCGTCGTCGAAGCTGTGGTCAAGGGATTTGCTCAGCAATCCTAAACTCTACACAATAATGACATCGCACAGAGGAAAGGTAAACAAGGGATGTGAATTTAAATTCACTACCACCGTGGCAATTTGTAACGATCAGCGTTCCAAAGATTACAGTGCAAAGCATTATGTTTGATTTGAATTGTGTTCGTATAGAAAGGGTACGATACGGCAGGTAAAACGGGTTGGGATTCATAGGGCATGCACCATCTGCATATGTTGCAAACGTTACTCCCATAGCCTAGCGATGTATGAACTCGCTGATTGCCCAAAGTAATTATTTGCACCAGTTTATGTATGGGTTTACATTTTTTAAAAAAATATTTGATGCAATGTTTTGTTCACCATGTACCAAATGAAATATTCTATAGAACATTTGATCGGCGTCAGTCTGGCGCAAAACCGTCTTTGTGATGAGCAATAGAATATTCAATAAAGCAACAAAAAAGAAATCATCATTCTCCCCAACTTTGTTGTTTTCATATTGCCACGCAGCCGGCCAGCGAAAACAGATATCGAAAGAGAAAAACAGTTTTACAAAGTGATATAAAACTTCTCAAGGAATATAAAACAGGCATTTCATCCCGTCCGGACAGTTCTTTCTCGTTTTCGTCTGAATGCTTCTCCATCACTCCGCCCCGCTGTTTGTTGACAAAACCGGTGCTGTTGTGTGTATGATCCTGCAGAATGGCTGCAGAAACAATGCAAAAACATTTCCTGAATTTAAAAACAGCGCATACCATAAAAATGGTGCCTCCGTAACGGCTCGTATCATCCGGTGGCGCCCATCCGTTTTACACCCACCGTGCACCCGCACTCGGAACGAGCAGACGATTCGTTCGAAATCTACATATTCGTCTGACGCATTTTTCAGACAATTTCTGCCGACCTGACCGGGACGACCACGTCAGGAGCGGAGGAGCGTCTGGATTCTATCACGATTGCCACGAATGAGAAATGGGAGTTGAGTGTCTCGCTTTCCATCTTCCATATTTACGGCTACAAGTTGCTGGAACAAATAGGTTCCTTTTACGCACATGATGTTTTCTTTTTGTTGCAGAATTGCTGTGCTACCACGTGTACCGATTACGGTCGCTTGCTGTGGAAATGGAAAAACTCAGGCATGAGTCAATGAGCGAGGAGGGATAAAAAATTTTCAACTTCTCCTAAAACAGGAAAAAAACATAAAACAAAACTTCCGATCAAGCAATTCTCAGAAAACTGAACCCATTGAGAGCGATGTCTTCCCCTTCGGACAGATTCCCGTTTGTTTTTACTATTTGAATCGTTCAAGATGGATAGTTTCATTTTCTTATCAGAGAAACAACCGCAGGTCAAAACAAGACTATTATTGCTCTGAATTTGTAAAACAAAACAAAATAAACCACACACTCAAATGTACGATTCTGGCGGAGGAGTCCATTTAGGAGTCCAATCGAAGGCAACAAGCCAGTGGATTTTAACAGTCCAGCGTTGGCATTCATTTTTTTGCGACAGCAAATACAAGATCATTAAATTCACCTTAATGAAATCTTTACAATTCACCGGAAAATAACTACAGATTTCTATAAATAAATATTCAGCTTGGTCGTTTCAATAGTTGTTAATCTTCAACAAAAGATGAATTAGAATCCTTTTACATAAACATAGTTTAATTTTCTACAAAAATATATTTCTCTTTTAATTGAATCCGTACTGCCCATGTGTAAAATGAATGCGGAAGGTTTTGTTGTAAATATTTCAAAATACATCTTTTAAAATTAGATGCTATTTTCAGAGCAGGTTTATGAACATGTTCTTACAACCAAATACGATTGGACCAAAATTTCAAAATATTATTTTCACTGTCACTGCAGCCATGCATGAGACACGTTTGCGTAACAACATGCTCATATCATCGTAAGCGTACGCGAAGTACAGTAAGAATCACATAATCACGTAAGAATCGTAAGGGTTTACACAAATCCTGTGTTGTTGTTCGAAGAATAATGTTAAAACACTTTACCCGTTCAAAGGATAAAATACTTTACGCCACATGCTGTAGCACAACCACTTACATCTCACAGTATGAATTCCAAAATATTTGTTTTAAAATAATTGCACTCCAAACACAAATTTGTAAATTCACGTAGAACATAAGATCGAACGTAGGAACACGAAACAAAACACTGCTAGTAAAACATTTTCGCACTGCCTCCGATGCAGTCGCCATCCAGTTGGATACTGATGGGTTTTGGTGGAAAAGCAACATATTGAATTCCAAAAAATTGTTACACTCTGTCCATCCTTCCCTTTCCTGCCCACGGCAAGCCAGTGCTAGGACGGCCAGCATGCCCGTTCTTTTGACGAGATTTTCCTGCGAAAGCAAAAAAAAAGTATCAAAACGCATCCCAAAATACGTGTCCCCTCCCCTATTTTTTCCTGAAAAATAAACGCGATTTTTGGGTGAAAAAATAGTGAAATCTCATTAAAACCTCGACGCGAACATAGGGCCAACCGGGCGTTCTTCACCCGTGCCTGGGATGCAGTTGCCCGCTGCTGGTTGCTGCTGTACACCCCGAGACCGAGACCCGGGACGGTAGCGATCCGTCCGGGCGATCGACGTACATTAGGGACGCGTGTCATATCGAGTAATGAGAGCGTACATAAAGACGACGTGGGACAACGGTGAACAAAGCGGTGCCACGCATATGCATACCGGTCAGCAGCAGGCGAGCGAGGGACGTCAAGGGACGTCGGGAAGGAATTATGTCGATTTTTTCCTACACTTTCCGCTGTCGATGCTTTGGGATTATGCTTTCCGTATCGCAAATGCTGTATACACGGACCACAATGTGATCGCGCTTTCGAATGCACCCCTATTTAGGCCGATTGATTGGAAACTGTATTCAACTGCCTCTTCACTTTCGCTCGATTTATGTTAATTTTGGGTTGCTCCGATTTGTGCCACCGTCAACGGTCCGGGTCCTTTGAATTATTTGGTGACCACCATTCTGAGTGCGACCAGTGCTTCATTGTATGCTTGATGGAAATCAAGAAAAAATTATCTACTTGGATGGAAACTTAATTAAAAAGATCATTTTTTTTCGGCGTTGGATTAAAGTGGAAATAATGAACTAAAATACTACATTGTGTAGACCATCATAATTTGAATCTAAATATTTCTAGCTTTCAGTTTGCTTACCTTAAATTTTACAAAATATATTTGAAATTTGAAGCAAAATAATGATTCTGTTACAAAAGGTTAATTGAGAATGGGTCTAATGGCTCAATAATATAATCCATTTATGCACGGTGATTGAAAATAAACAAATGTCCTATCTTGAGATAGTAAAATTTAACAAAAAACCTACAAATCATTAGCAAACGTTATTTTTTCCACGTGTGTTACTAACATGCTTCTCTAACAGTTTCCAAAACCTAGCAACTGCGCAAGATTTCCATTTACAAAGCTCCCCACTAATATGCATCGAACAACAGTAACGGAAGTCCATCGCAATGATACATTGGCACCGAAAATCAATACCAGCTTTTCAATTAGTGGATTTCGTAACGTCATCAGAACACAAAGCTTGCTTTCATTTTCGGTCTTATTGCCGTATTTAACACCCTCAAAGTGTAATAACCCGCGACACTACGCGATGGCGTGTGATTTGGAAACCGTGTGGGCCGTGTGGACAAGATTCTAATCCTCTTCAGCAAAACCACTACAACGCGCTGAAACCGGACGTATTTTGACCATCCCTCGGCAAAGAACACCACAAATACGCCATCCGCATTATTCCGCGGAAACGCATGGCCAGAAGAAGACCCACAAGGATTTGTTTCAAAATCATCGTGCGCGTTCCTGGTAAGAGTGCGGGACCGACACACGAGCCATTACTTGTGCGACCAAAGCGGAATTATTAAGAATTCAAAAAATCCTTCTCGAGCCTCGCAACTAGGACACCAAGGTGGTGTAATAATGGACGGACGTACCATCGGTTGACATTTGCGAACCATTGTCAAACCGACACGCGGTTTGTGCGATCGCATGTGCTGAAATTTATTGGATTTCAACTCAGGATAATCCAGTGGTAGACGTTACACAGTGACGGTAAGCCATTACGGAACGATTTGAAGGACATTTACAAGCGCTCCCAAGCGTGCGTCTCCCAGAGCTCCACTTCTGGTTCGTTTTGTACCACGGGCAATGGCAGAATCAGTTTGGTACTGTGTACTAGTGAAATATAAATATTTATTACCCTTCAATGCGGCGTGCTTGAACACGAGCAAGAACACAAAACAAAGTAGACCAGACCATCAAAATCCTAGAGCTTTGATCCGTTCGCGTTCTCCTTGCTATACTATTTACCTACTCAACTGAACGCTTTCTGCCTGAGGCAAAATAAAAACATCCAGCCGCAAAGTGTAAAGAAAAAAACCCTGTAAAATAAAATCAATTCTATTGCAAGCGGTAAAATAAAGAAGAAAAACAAGACTCCGATACATCACCCCGGTACAGAGCATTCGGACATAAACAAAACAATTGACAAATGCCGTATGTCCTGCTGGTACGGCGTGGTGAGCTAAGGATTAAGAGAAGGAAGGAAGGAAGGCTACAAAAAGAAAAATGGAAATTCTAAGACCATCGTCTGCACTGCTGCGGAGTGGAGGACGCGATAGTAATAAAGTTATATTTTAATGCATTCATTATGGTTACGATTTTTTTCCCCGGCCTGCTGTTCGGTTACCGCGGCTTTCAAGTTGCGTCGAACGATGCCGGTTTTGCCATGTGGTCGTTTGAATAAATTGATAGTTATGGGAGGAAACTATCAAATTTAAATAAAAATAGCTCCATATAAATAAAGAAAAACAACAGAATTCTTCCTACGTTCGCAAGAATGGTAGCGCTCTGCCGTATAGATTTTTTGTTTTTGCTAGAGCCCTGCCTTACTCGCCCGTCGACTGACTTTTGACAGTAAATTTTTACCGCATTCAGATCGCCTTAAGGTGCCATTAAAAAAGCACAAATGAAGGCGAACATGCCATTCGCAGCCGTTTCCCCAACGTTCCAAACTATGGTCTATGTGCGCTTGGATGGGTTCTTGTTATTGCAACCACGATTACTCCGACGATTGTTTCCTTTCACGAACAAACGTTTGTTTGAACAAAAAAATACATCCTAACCTTCAATATTAAAAGACAGCAGTTATTGGCTACCCCATACTTTCCCTTTCTCTCTCACTCGCTTGTTCTCTCTCTCTCTCTCTCTCTCTCTCTATCTCAGTCTCTTACCCCATGTCTTGCCTCCTCAACAATAAAATAACTACACTTCAAGGCGACCGACCGCACCTGATCTGCCAATGACCAGCGGGCCCGGTGGGAGGTTAATTTTATGACACTTTTCCTCACTTTGCTCTAAAGTCCTACCTCTGACTGTTTGATGGTGGTCAACGCTAGCGCTCGTATCATAGACTCCGCATTGATGAAAACCAACTTGATTCTTCCAGCAGCGCTACACCTTGTGGTCACCAATTTCGACTAATTTTATTACGACGTTCAACGTTACCGCTACTGGTGTTGTGTACTTTCACACAGAACGTCCCCGGTCTGGGCCAGTTGGCTCGGCTGCGCCAGCTGCTGAGTGTTATCCTCAAAAATAATGTACCCTCTCCCTATCCACTGTCCGGCGACACTCTCCTTTCCCTAACTTTTTAGCACCTCAGCAAAACGACACCTTCCTAAAATGTGAACGCTACTACCAAGGCTGTTTGGGCAATGGTCCTACAGCACTGCTTTGGAAAAGAGGAAAACGGCCGTTAAGCACCCAGGGTACTTTTCACTAAACATGCACGGTTGCTTCCGAATGAATATGCATTGTTTTAGCCTCGGTTTAGAAATGGTGCAAAGGCAATAGGAGCGCTTAATAACGCTGTGGGTGTGGCTGAGTATCTTAAAAAAAAGAAAAGCAAAAATGTTTAAATGAAAATGTTCAAGGGTAGCACTGGCGGCACGGGTTAGTGGTACATGAGTATGAAACATCATTTTAATAAGCTCATAAAAAGTATTTTGTCGGCAAAAAATCTTTGTAACATTTAAAATTGTATGAAACGATACACAGAAGTGGATTTCAGTATATTCTAGGATTTTAAAGCTGAAAAGCTTTTTTGTGTATTAAAATATACACTTCCTGTATGTTTGCGTGTTGCTTTCGCATTTTTTATTTTGTAAACTATTCCCTAGTTCATAACCAACAAATATGTGAGACTACTCAACATTAAATACATGTGTGTTTGTTTAAGTTTTATGACCGAATGTTTGTTTCAGTCAACGCTCTTAACTATAATAACGTTCTGGAATGGTGTAATCAAAGATATTAATGCAGATACAGCAGTATTTCGTTATACACATACAAACAGAACGAATGGATTAACCAAAGATTAAATCGGAAATTATACTCTAGAAAAGGGTCTTCAGGAAGGTTTTTCTTTCATATTGCGCTATTGAGAAGGATATTTATTTACCAATATTCACAATCGAGGATATTTACTTACTAGTGTATACACTAATCAGTTTGCACTAATACGGTTATGAATATATTTCTATTGCATATTGAAATGAATATTACGAGACATTCAATAATATTTAAAAAAAGATCTTCCTATGTTTCGTACTGTGTCTGTTATGACAAGTTAACATATGAATTTCACATGTATAAAAGTAAATTTTTCACCTTGATAGTGAGTGTCTATTGTTTGCTAGAAGCAAGAAAAAGCCAAATAAAGCAACACTTCATTGTCCAGCCCCGGAGCCTAGGTTTTGGCAGGGGTCTTTTTCAAATAATTCATTATGCGCGCTCCACGCCAGCCGAGCCAGCAAATAAACAAATAGTGCGTCCAGCCGCCAGACAAGCCAATGTTTGCAGTTGGCATAGATACACATTCGTTGGCATACATACCAACTCGGCCGCCAACTCGCTCCCAGCGGTCCCGTCGCACCATCGTTCCGCTTCGGACGTTGGACACTGCCGGTGTAGCCTTTTATGACTAAGCCCCGATTTCCCGTTCAATTGATCCATCCCGTCCGTCCATCCGTCGAGCGAAGTCATTTTCACTAGTCGCACTTGCACACATATCGAAGCTCAAAGCAATACATATCCTTTTTCGTATCGAATTGACAACGGGACAAAAAAGAGGCACACAAATCGGAAAATGGAACAGCACACTTCCTGCGCTATTTGTTTCCCTCGTCCCCGTGTGTATGTGTGTTGCTGCTGCTGTTACTGTTGAAGAAAGTGTTCTCCTTCATGCATCCACCCCCGCGCTCGTGTGTTTGTATGTATGCATGAGTGTATGTGTGTGTGTGTGTGTGTATGTGTGTGTTATATGCCATCTCACACGTGTGGTTGGAAAGATCCTGCAGAGGAGCACAGGGGCGGAGACGCAAAACTTTAATAAGTGACTTGAATTGTATGCTCCTATCTCCTCTCGGCTCCCGTTTCCCTCACCCTGCGTCCTTTTACAGAAACACTAAGTTTCGTCTAATTTTCTCCCTTCCACATCGACAGGACTCCCATCGCACATAGGAAAATGGAGAAAAATATGAAAAAAAGAAAAGAAAATAAGCAAACCAAACAACTTGAGCGAATGGAGGTGGAAACGACACGAAGGTAGAACCGGCAGTGGAACTCAAATGAAGACAGTGAGCAACATTTTCCAGGAAATCGTTGCCTACGGTCATTCTTTGGACAATGTCCGGTCCATGCACGGTCGTTGGTTCGACGACTATAGGCGAAATATCTCACTTCGTACGAATTGTAACGATGGCAGCAGCAGCAGCAGCAGAAGCAGCATTTCCATCACCACCACCGTCTTTTCATCTCGTAGCACAATGGGGGCCAACGGAGGCTTGCGGAGTGAAGATAACGAGCCCGAGACGAAGGCGTTCACGTGTGTGCGCGTACATAAATGGAACTCGCAGCTTAGAAACCGATATGTGATGTATGTGGCAGTTACGTTCGTGAAGTGTGCCTTTGGCAAGCAACTTCACACTGTGGTCCATCCTCTCATCCGTTGGGTTTTGTTAACATATCGCTCGACAACATTCAGTATCGTTCGACAACGTCCAAAAAGCTTCACAGCACTATTCCTCAGTTTACTATATTTTGTGTATAGAAGATCCTTTGCTTCACAATATATAGTTGGCTGACAAGAATATTTTTAATATAATTTTACATACATTTAAAATTTGTAGTTTAAAACTCTTTTACTTTTCTGTTGTAGTTTTTTTAAAAGAATTTAAGATGGTTACTTACACAAAATCAGAAATACACAAAGTAACTGGACCGGGAAATGCTAAAAATATTGTTTGTACTTTGTATTTGTTAATTTTTTAACCCATCGGCCTCACAACATGTGTCATTGAGGCTCATATGTGTTTTTCTTTCTTCTTTTTATTGCTGCGAGTACACTACATCCTCAATGCTCCAAAAATCCCTCTCTGTTTTGCACACATTCATACACTGCACAATTTCTCCAGCTCCTAACATCCTGCAGGGGAAAAACCAATTTCCCCGCCTGGAACACTTGTGTCGAGAAGTGAGTTTCTCACTCAGCAGCGGTAGAGAAGGCTGCTCAGTTTCCTACAAACGCCGCATACCGCCCGGCCGGCATGTTTTTGTTTGACTACTGGATCCTTGCACTTTCACTTTCGTATCACTCATTTTCCCCGGGCGCTCCGCAAGCGAATGGGAACAGAAAAAGTGAAAGTAACTCAGATTCATTGTGAAAATGAGCGAATAACTGATAGGCGCAAGGTGGGGTGATGGTGGAAAAAAGTGAAAGCTTGCCAAAGCGTGGAGCGTGGTGTTGGTGAGTGAGTTTTTAATTTTGTACCCATACAAGTACACATTCCAGGACGATTCTTTCGATTGTGTTTAGAGTGTAGGAGGGTTGTGTTCGTCAGATGGTTTCGGCACTCGTACGTTGTACATGGGAAGTAAAGTATACGCAGGCGTACATGCACGAACCTAACCTTCAAACGCTTCGTGTGCAACTCGCTGTTCCGCACGGCAAGATATTGGAAATGAGTGTGTCGTTCTGGCCCGCTTTACGTTTGATAGCGTTTTCGGTACGGGGTGTAATTTATTGCGTATTTTTATTGCTGAGTGCTTTCGATCCTATTTTAAACACGTTGAAAGAATGTTTACGAATTAAATATAATATTTACTTATGTTATAAAATTTTGATTATCAAATGTTCCTCTGAACTCAGCAAATTATACGTCTTAAAAATTTACGTGAGTAAAAATTTTGGATAAAAAAATTTCAAACCCATCTATTACATGTTATTCAAACCATTCATACATATAGTTGTAAGATATGATGCTGCAACTATATATTGAAAAATAATATGATGAGAAGTAATTGAATCATCATTTCATTTGCTAATCATTCTCAACAACATTTCGGTAATATCGTTTAAAATTGGGTCAACCAACATCAAGACAGCATCCCCTAATGATATTACACCCCGTCACGGCTCATCGGTCGATGGCACCGAAACCCCTTTTTTAAGTCTGGTGACCTTGTCCTTGAAATTCATCCCTTCAGATTTTACAATCTCATCGACAGCGGTTGTCCAAAAGCCGGCGACGACATCAAACAACAATAAACCCTCCTCACCATTGCTTCCGCGCCGAGCGACGGCGCGCATCCTCCACCCACCATAACATAATCAGCTTCCACCCACCATCTCAGGCCGAAACCAGACGTGAATCGTGAATGGTTGAAACTTAAAAAAGTGAAATAAAAGCCCGGAAGGTCTAAAGTCAACAAACCCCGCCACATTCGAACCCTTACTCCCGGTTTCACCATGGGCGGAACGAAGCGAGAACGAAATGTTCATTCGCCTTCCATTCGGGCTACCTCGCCCTAATGTGGCATCCGTGGCTTTCTTCGACTTCAAAAAGTCAATTTGCCAGCTCACTCCGACGTGTTTCGACCATCTCTCGACGTCTGTCTTTTTTACACCACCGTGCCAAGTATCGTTTGTTTTACATTGTACGCCAGCATGCCACTGACGCGAGAGAACAAGGATATTCGCAACAGGTTGCATCATTCGACAGTATTTTAAAATAATTTCTCCACGCTTTATTTTATATACTTCCAATCCCTTATGTACGCGATTGCAGGAGAGTTGTCTGCTGAGTGTGAGTCATATTTTTTATGTTATGGTTGGTTGGTTGAGTATCGAACAAAATCAGGACGCTTATGTGTTTCATCTCACTCCTGATTATGGCAAGAAAGTTTGCATAAAATACATCGAATTAATATAAGAAAACTTCAAAAAATCATTACATATTAACCATAACAATATACAGACAAAGTTCAAGAATCTTTTTTTAAATCTGCGCTACTGTAACGTTCGTAGTAATAATATGTGTGATGTTATTAACCGCGACAAAAGTAAATTACTTTTCCCCTTGTTATTCATTTTGTTGGTGGATGATTCATTGCTGTAACGAATCCTAGAAATTAATTCAAGTTTATCCCTCGCGCTATCAATTCTTATCGCGTCTTGCAAAATAATTTGCTGCAAAATGCGGGAAGCTGTACATATGCTGTTTTTTTTTCTTAACCGTACGGTTTGACTTTTCTCAAAATAACGATACTTTCCTCATCAACTAAGCTTCACCCAGATTTTCCCCCATACTACTCAATCCAGCAGACGTACTGGTTCCAATATGTGCAAAGCAATGTGCCTGAGCATGTGTATGATGAATTATAGTTGAAAAAGAAAGATAAATGAAACAGATTGGTGGCGCAGGAATTACGCCTCAAAGCCGCGAAGAAAAATGTGAACAATCTTCGCCGAACATGGCAAAAATAAATCAGCTCCCTCTTTCAGTAGTTTTTATGCAGAGCGATCTGAAAGGACTGGATTTGTATGAAAATGTCACAATCTTACGCCCATCATTGTCATACGGAAACGACGTTCTGTGATTTCAACCTTATCCAATGTATCACTTGACATGTTAACGTCTGTGTTAAATATGTGACATGAATATGTCTTATCCTTATAGACAAACATATTAAAGACAAACATATTAAATGAACTTTAACGTTGGGAATTTTTTTGCCTCTTTAGATTACACTACCCCTATCCAAACAACACGAAAAATGTAAAACAAATACTAATTTTCATGCAAATGTGTTCTCCCGCTTCAGCTCGCAAATCGATGGCGTTCTCAACCTTTTGGGAAGGAAAAGCGTGTTCAAGTGGTGTTTCTGGCAGAAACCTTCCGTACTTCTCAGAACAATCGAGAGCTGGAGCTGAGTTGTGATCAAGAATGGTTTGGCACCGGTATCTTGATACCTTACGATGAAGTAAGACAGCTTCGTTAGCAATAAAATCAATAAAAATAGCGTCATGTAATCATTTATTGGTTGGTGGATTCGATCAACTTAACAACATAAATCTTTCTCATTTTTATTCGCCAAAAAACATCTTTGGAGCGGGAAGTTATACAGAGAGTTATACAATAATAAATTGTTGCTGTAATTGGAGTTAAAAACAATACATTCTTATTAAATAATAGTTATATTTACTTCACTTATGTATATATTTATTCCAAATTTAAAACTGTTTGTTTGTAAAGTAACTAAATTTATTGCATGTATAAAAAATGTTCTCATTGTTTAAATTGCTTTTTAAAAAATCTAATTCTAACTTTTAATATTTTACAGACAATAGAGACGCACTTTCTGTCAACAGAAAGATGGATTTATACCATTCCAGCAAACCATTAGGATAGTAATTATCCCCCAGCAAAGCTAATTATAAATCTAAACTTCCATTGCTCAATTTAGTTATTTCCAGCAGAGAGTTAATTTGATTCCACCCTCTACACCCCATATCCTTAGAGCCACTCGTGAAAAATAGTTTCTCGCTAGGGCAGGAAGAAAATGTAAAAAGTTTCCTAAGCCAGCGGCACGTTGGGAACGCTTTCTGGCACACAGACACGCGCACTCTTACGGGCAGACCGACACCAACACATCTGATTTGCATTAGACAGCTCACATTCATTTTTATGCTTTCCTAAATGTGTACAGCGCACATTAAGCTAAACACATAAGAGCCTAATAAGAAATTACATAAATATTAATTTAATGTACACTAGCAGCAACCATTTCACCGCTCCTTCACCTGTGCGTCGTGTTGTCTTTACTGCTCTATCATCCCATTTGCTTCTCATCCCTGGCGGTATCTGGGAAGCTTAAAGGGAAAGCTGGCTGCTTTTATTGTGGATTTTTTTTCTCTTCCCGCTCATCCGCCTACGGCACGGCACAAGCACGAAACGAAAGGATACGAAACGAACCGGTGCTCTTTCTGGACCTTTTGGCTTCCTCTCGTCGAGATCGTTACGACGGGTTGACGTAGGGCTAAGACCGTCGGCGCCTGCTAGCCGGTTTGCCAGAAGAAGGAAAAGTTGGATTAATTTTCACTTTCCATTTGTAGGAGAGCACGGTAGAACCTGGTGGTAGTTTTAGTAGAAAACCGATCCTCTTTAGTAGAACCACAAATGCGTATGTAGTTTATAAAACCATCTGCAAACACACTCATAGGTGCAGTAGCAAGAAGGATAACTAAAAAAATATTCCTATGAATGGTTCTAGTGAATGGTCCGACGTCAAATATTACTCATTTTTCATCGTTACTCGCCGGTCAAGTTTCCTGATGAAACGGAGTAAAACGTTGAGGACATAAAACAGGGAGTGTTTAAGCAGGTCGTATGAAAAATTAAATAGTCATAAAATTAATTTTTACTTTCGCCTATGCAACGGCCGGTCCGTGGTGGCAAGCTGTTTGAGGCCACGTACCGTCATTCGTGAACCAGTTCCTAATGCCAACCCCCCAGAATAGACAGTATGTCCTCTAAAATAGAAACGTATGAACGACTGAACGAACGAACGAACGAGCGAGCGAGCGAGCGAACGAAACTAGCAAGGACCAAACGCCAGGACGAACCAGTCACGCAAACAACGCGTTTGTCTTCGTACGAAGGCGGTGTTGATGATGAAGTGGTAAGCACGGTTGCTGCTCGCTCCGGACTATCCAGCTCTGGGTGGGCTGAATGTAATGAGTTCACAAACGATCAAAACGACCCGACGGAAGTGTTCTAGCGTCGCGTTGATAAACGTGGGGCCTGTTGGCGATTTCTTACCGAGCCGCTAGTGTACATTTTAACCTGCGGGCCGCCACCGGGTGCAAACTGTTTATGCAATCGAGCGAGGCGAAAAGATATGCCCAATCGGATGAAGTCATTTCTATGCAAAGAGATCAATCGTAAAATTATTCGTTTGCTTGCCCACCTCACCTGCTATATGAAATTATTACCGCCAGTAGCGTAGGAGTACGACCTTCCGCACGGATAGCTCCTTTGACACATATTTTAAAGTACTAGATAGTATTACAACATACATATTCGACTACTGAGAATGCAGAAATGCTGTTGTTAAATAAAATTAACGCTGTTATTCACTCATCGATTTTCACAGTCTGTTTGAACTGTCATTCAATCAAAATTTGTTCTCATAAAAATACGCATAAATGATTTGCATGAGCTTATGTTGTAAAACATATGTGCATAATTTACACTTAAACGCTATCCAGCGTCTTCAAGAATATGCTGAAATTCTCAAATACTTTATTTCCGCAATCTAATCATGTGATGATATGCAAATGCTAATGCATGCTGCTTGTCGGCTAGGCCGACTTCATGAACAAGCATTATATGTTATTCATGCTGTAATGGTTTACGTTGATTAACTTATGCAAAATAGAAGAATCCTAAAAATAAGCTTCTACCAATATCAGCATGTAAACAAATGAAAATTATAATGTAACATAAAAAAATCAATGATAAATATAAATTTTCGTATTTTTTTTAAATTTTCAGTTGCTGTTTCACTGCTTAAAATGTAGCTCACACTGTATACCAAATAAAAAGCTTCGTTTAATTCATTTTTTTCGACAGAACTATGGCACGCCGGCCTATATAATGTAGTTAGAAAGAAAGCAAGGAAGTACACCTAGTTTGAGGAAGACATCAGTTGTGCTCTACAGTTTAGAGAATTCAAATATATAGATGATGTGTGAGCTCACAGCACGGAGTGGGTTAACAAATTGGTAAAAAATTGTTACCTTCTTCCCACGCTCAGTAACAACTCGCCCGACAGGGACGGTTGAGATTTGCTCGTCGCTATTTAGCAAAAATTTCCCGGAAACTAGTCGGGAGAAAAGCCTCTCCGGTCGTTCGGAACTCTTAGAAAAGGCCACAAGAAAGGGATATAATCTAAAGCAAGTTGCACTAGAGCAAGTAGGAAGGAAACAGGGAACGAAAACGAGTGACGATTTGAGGAACAGAAAAGAAGCGAAAATCAAGCGGCTTTATGCTGAAAAGGAATATACTCGTGGAAGGTGAGGGAAACATCGTAATCGCACCGGAAGGCTGGAGAGAGAAGCGTATAATGGAGAAACGTGTAAGCGTGGTGAAATAAAATAGAGAAGAAGGATACGCCGGAACGCAAAAATAAACATTAACAGCAGCCTGCGGTGAGGAGAATTTATACATCCTAGCGAAATATGAAACACTCCGCTCATTGCCCATAGCCCGAAAGGGAAAGGAAGGCAACAAAAAAATTGGTACGTCCTGGACGTCAAACAAGCAGCAGCACCACAGCCACGCAAGCATACACAACACATGCACAAGCTGAGCGAGAGAAAAATCGCACTTTCCGCGTATGCTGTGGTAAAAGATGCCGGGCATCGCAAGACGTTACCCAGACCCCGGGGGCCGACGAACATAAAGACATAACGCCAGCACAAACACACCGATGCACGCGCACTCAGCCTCACATCCCCCATACGCACACATGTGAGAGTTATAATTAATTAAAAATATTATATTTATTGTACATAGGAAATTCAAGCAAAATATTCCTCTCCCGATGCGTCTTCCGCTACCGCTTGTACGAAATGTGGTGTGTGATTGTTGGGTGTGCATGTGTGTGTGTGTCTCTCTCTCACCATTTTTGTTTGTATTTGTCGGTGCTTATTTATCATACATTTTAGCTTTTAGCCGACGCGTGTTGATTGAATTTCACTGGCTTCATCACTACCGGGACAAAGAGATTGCAAGCTTTCGCAACGTTGTATGGCTAAATTTTCGCAAACTATCGATTGGGGCTGAGCAAAGACTGCACTAACACACCAAAAAAAAAAAAAAAACACCTATCTGCCTTAATGCGTAACCATCAAGCACGCATCCCGTAGTTTGAGAACGTAAAAACAAGGACGAAATTTGCCCCTCCCCCTCGAACATGCCGAAGGAGACTGATCACAGCACCCGCGCAACTCACAACTCACCGGGCTACTCCACCAAGCATCCGTTGCACTGGGATTGCGAATAAAAAATAATCTTGCCTGCCTGGCTGGTGCTTGGCTCTACCTGGGGATTATGTGCTGGAGAATTCAATATGTACAGTTTATAGATTGCGTATAGAAATACAACGCAAGGAGGAGGATCTTCACCTCACCAACCACCTCCTCACGGGCCTAGGGTTGGAAATAAAATGGATGTATGCCGTGGCCTTGCCACCATGCACTCAACCGGAAAGGTAACCCCGGTAACCCGTGGCCTTCTGGCGTGAGTGCCGAAGCGAAGAAATAAAAAATCAGAAACATAGTAATGAACCTTATATCGATACGTGATCAGATTAGCAAAATTATTTTGCAACAAGCTGCAAACCGACGGCGACGAACACCATCCAACACAATTACGTCCGTGGTGCGAGCAGTGAAGAACTATCGTCTGCTTGGACTTGCTTGTTAGATTATGTTATGAGTAAAGAATAGTCATTTTACTAAAGTAAGACCACTGGGTAGGCAATATGAAGATTAAATTTATGTATAACTTACTGAGATGGCTGCAGAATACATAAAATAACTAATATTGTTGTTTTTGATGAATTTTTACTGAGAATGTTCACTTTATATTTTTACGGTAACATAGTTTTGTAAAAATGTATATTTTTTTGTCACAAAACTACAAAACTCTTTCGCAGAAAAAATCACCTTAATATGCAGCACAAAAATGAGCGAAGAAATTGAATACCGGTACGCACTCGAGTTGCAGTGTTACATACCTTTCTGAGCGATGCGAATCATGATGAGGGATGAAAATTGAAGCTAAAAGAAATCCAAATGTAAACGGATAGAAGAAAAAAAAAGATACAAACGTGTAATACAATAATCCTTCCCTTCGTTCGATCCTTGGCTGGGGTACAATGCAGCCGGAGCAAATAAGTCAAAAGCCCCTGCATCTCGCACTCTCCACAGCACACAGCCACGGTCGTACTTCACGGGTACTTACCGGGGTTTGTACGAGGAAAGTGCCAACCACCGGTGACGTAACGTAATAAAGTATTGATTGATTTCATTTTTCCACACCGACTTGTACGTCTTGCACATTTCTGGCTACCTGCTGCCGGGCTATCTAGGGAATGGGACGTGAAGTGGAGCCTCCGAACACAACATATTGCAACAAGATGTAATGGAATTGCTTTGCCGGACGGGATCATACGGTGGATTAGCAAATACGTTCGAAGAAAACGAAAGGGGTACGAAACTCGGCTCGAGTAATAAGGCAGCTGTGGTAACGTACAATGTGGGTGTGTGTGTGTTCACTTTGGTGTAAATAATATAACAACCGAAAAGTGAATATTTTTACCCAGTGTCAGCAAACTATTATCGCAGCATATCGCCACAGGTATGTACAGCAAATTTAATTCCAAATTTTACTAAACATTCCTGTTCCGTCCTAAGTTTGCTCAGTATCAAAGCGACTGAGTCTCCGAATCATCCAAAACACTTTTCCTGATTAAAAACGGTGGTAAAAGAAAAATGTTGTTTCAATCTGATTGGCAGACAACGAGCGACCAGCACGGAGTCCTTTAAAACTCGTGGCATTTTCGTGGTGCCGTTGGAAAATTAAGTCCAACCCATCCCCAAGTCCTTATAAATCCAAATGCTTGCAGCGCTAACGATCATCAGCGGTCAGTCGGTCAAAGGAGTACGAAGGGCACAACCAACACCTAATGACGGAAGGATGTGCCTCGGGTGCCACCAAGCCAAGCTAAAGCTAGGGAAAAAATGTAAAAAGTATGATAATACACCCTTTATCCCTCGGACAACGGACGCTTCGGAGACGACGACGACGCAGTTTTCCACCGCGAGCTCCACCCTAAAATCGTCGTAACCATAATCATCAGCCTAATCGTCGTCACCGTCGTTGGCCACGCTGTATCCCCGCACGCATCCCTTGCGTCAAAACCCAAATCGGCCGTGTAGGTGGGTGCAATGAAAATATCATAAATGAAAAATAACCTAAACGCTATTTCGGTTTTAAAGAACCATGGAAGCATTAGGGGCGGTAATAATTGTGAGCACGCGATTTCGTTGTAACCGTCGTCGTCCACGTTGCCGTCGTCATTTCAGCCCCGCCCAGGAACGGCCACTGGGTGGCGGTGGTACGGGGGAAAAAAAAAACACAAACCAAACCGACGACCGGCGTCTTTGGGGAAAAAGGCAACCATTCCGACCTGACCGGTCGACGCGCGATAGTTTAGATTTAGTTTTTATGATTAGTTCTGTTTTTGAGTTCTCTTTTAAGATTGCGTTTTTTCACCTTCTCGTTCCCTTTCCACCGGCAACAATTCCTAACTCGCGTTTTACACATCCCTCAAATAAGCGTGACAGTGTTAAAGCTATGCCAAGTGATGGACGCCTCGCCACACCACGCTCAACCGGCCAAACCCTTTGGGGTCACATTTTGGAACACATCGGGATGGTTGGATTTATTTAAATTACCTTTATCGACCGTTGCGCAACTGCTTGGCCAGCAGCCAGCAGAGAATTGTGGGTGGTTTGCGGGCAGTATTAAATACCCTACCCTACCAAACCGCCGAGCCCCACCGCCCGTAAGGTGCCCGTTCGCTATAAAACTTCACCCAGACGATCATAACTTGAAAATGAAATTAATGGAAAACTACATGCCCGAGAATGTGCCGTGGGGTTATGAGGTTTTCCGTGAAGCGGTTCTAATTTATAACACGTGAACTCTCATTTCGAAATCCAAGCGTGCCGTGCACAGGGTTATG
>JXXA01005216.1:0-15061 GCA_000956255.1 Anopheles punctulatus | reverse complement strand
CTCAGATCAGGTTAGCGGCGGTTAGAACAGCGGCTCAACAGGTGAATCACAGGTCCGTTTCCGCGTGGCGTTATTAGTCAGATGCTGTTGTTGAGATCGTGATCGCATGCAGGACACATTCCAAAACTCTCTCTACAAAAGTCTAAGGCAACTAGATTTTCCAAATTTATTTGCGAGCTCCACCAACGGGAGCGTACTGTAAACAATGCATTTGATGCCTCACACCCGGGGCGTGTTTGAATGCAGTTTGCAGAAACAAACGATTGCATCACTGACAACGAATGCGATCAATCAATTGAAAGGTTCGCTGGAACGCAAACATTTGTTTCACTTCGGGGCTTGCTTCCAGTATTTTTCAACCATTTTTCATGCACAATAAACTCTTTCTCTCTGTTTCATGGACTGTTTAGTGCTCCTTCTTACGTAAAGCGATCGTTCATTCCATCACAGTAAACATTGGTTTCGGTTAAAAAATAACCCAGCAATTAGCAGGCATCCTTTTCTGCTTCATCCATTTCATCTTCTTATCTAAATTCCCCCCCCCTCCTCCCCCGCTTGCTCATCCATTAAGAATATTTTGGCAGTTGAATTTACGCAAAAATTTGAGTCGCCGGAAAAAAATAACCAAAATAAAGCGTCTAGTGCGTCTGCCGCGCGAATCTGTCATTTGGACGGAAATAAATTACTCACGGACGGCGTGTGGCAGTGGCCCCGCGCGGATTCACTCATGGAACTTTCTTCTCGGCGTGTTGGTGTCGGTTCGCAGGAGGGGGAGGAGAGGAGAGGGGGGTGGGGGACGAACGTTCTCGAAATAATGATGTGTATTTTATTGTAAACACGTCACCGACAGTAGGAGAGCGACTGTTTTCGTTGCCAAACAAGAAGCGGCGAATGGAAATAATCGACAATACTCGCTTCCTGGGCAGAAAAGTAGAAAGGCAAAAAGAAAAAATGAAACAACGCGCGTACGTTTGGGCACACGTGTACGCGGGACGAGCGCTGGTCAAGTGTGGGGCAGTGTTTGCCTTCCCTACTCGCCTCCTTGCTGTCAGTATTAAATTTCGGAAAAACAAAAGCGATCGAGCGGGATCGGGAAGCAACGACTCGATCCGGGAATGGAGTGCGCAGCCGCGGGCGCATGTTTTTCCATCACGCGCACACCCCGTCGGGTGGACGAATCGGACGAACGAAGTTTAAAAGCAATCGTGCCGGGCAGTACGGTCATCAGTATTCGAGCGATCGCCACCAGGGACGCAGTGTTGTGAAACGATTCGTGAAAGAGAAAACACCAAGTTTTAGTACGCAGTAGCAATGGCTTTGGAGCGTCAAGTTCGTGCAAAGGTTGGTTTGATGCCGCAGTGACATGGGAGTGTTTGTGATGGGTTGCAATTGAAGGTTTCATTATTTACTGCTCGTTCTGTACCCACCTCCAGATCGCTGGCAAGCGTGACCTGGAGAAGGATAAGGAGGCACAGTACTGGATCGAGGAGGTGCTGGGTGAGAAGTTCCCCGCCGGTGTCCTGTACGAGGATGCGCTCCGTGACGGGTTGATCCTGTGCAAGCTGATCAACAAGCTGGAACCGGGTGCAGTGGCGAAGATCAACACGTCCGGTGGTCAGTTCAAGATGATGGAGAACATCAACCTGTTCCAGCAGGCGATCAAGAAGTACGGTGTGCCCGATCTGGACGTCTTCCAAACGGTGGATCTGTACGAGAAGAAGGACATAGCGCAGGTCACGAGCACAATCTTCGCCCTCGGACGAGCGGTAAGTGTCGGCGAGGTCCTCCAGACTTGCTGGCCAGATGTTTCATACAGCTTTTTCTCTCCACAGTGCTACAAGCATCCCGAGTTCCAGGGCCCGTTCCTCGGACCGAAACCGGCGGACGAGTGCAAGCGTAACTTCACCGAGGAACAGCTGAACGCCGGTCAGACCATCATCGGGCTGCAGGCTGGCACGAACAAGGGTGCGAACCAGGCGGGCCAGAACATTGGCGCCGGTCGTAAAATCATCCTCGGCAAGTAAGCCCGTCCGATTTCGGGATGGGTGGTGGGACGAGCACCGTTTCCGGAACATGTGTACAAACGGCATCCATCAGCACACATAAACACGCGCGCACATACAATTTCCCCTCATCCCGAGTTGCCATACTTCCTTGCCTTCCCATCTCCCCCACACGACCCACGTAGATTCGCGAGTGTGTAAGATATAGTAGATCGTGCGAAGCAGATCGAGGACCCGCTGGAAGACGCATCAGAAGGTGTCCCGATGCGACTGCTTACGAGAACTGGTATTACTGATACGGCGTACGCGGCTTTATACACCCTGAGTTACTATAATTTCCCTTCGGCTCGCTCATAAAAAAAAAACATAGTAGGCCGGGGGTTGTTTTCGTAAGAGGAGGAGGAAAATTCGTTGATAATTTATCTGTAATAAAATTAACTCTATTTCGTACAAAACATGCAAGCCTCGGTTGGATTTTTGAGTTAAGTTTAGTGGGACGAAGAGGGAACCAACGAACCAAGCATGCCGGATTGCATCACCACACAAGCGCACGAGCCGCTAAGTAAACCATGCCACGGCCTACGCCGTGTGGAACAGCTTCACACGTTTTGACAGCTAATAAAAATCGTCCTCGAACAGGCGGAGCACGGCAGGGTTTTGCAATCTGTACCACTTCACCACGAGCACGACCTACGGGGCCATGATCTTTCCAGTCCATTAAGTGTTTGTGTGCTGGTCGAGGAAGGTGAAGGAGGTGCGCGGAATTTTCCTCGGCTCAGCGGCATGCTTGTTTTTCTTTCGTTTGCTTACTTTTCCTTGAGATTTTTCCCGCTTTTGGAGGCCGACGTACGCACGGGTGTGCGGGCGGGAACCTTCGACTAATTATACGCTCGACGAGCAGCGTGCTTCTCGTGCGAGTGCGCGTGCTGGCCAGCGAAGCGAAAAAGAAACTGTCCGAAGAATGTCGTCCACCAGTGCCGGTTGGAGAACGAGAAAATTTAGCCAGAGGTTTACGATTTGCTCGGTGATTATTTACCTTTTCCACCGAACCATGCTCGATCGATCAGATGTCGAAGATTTTTTTTGAAAACGGATACGATACTATTCGGTGTGCACCCGTTTGCACCGATATCGATTGAACTTGCCGGATGGGGTCTGGTGACCTGGTGTGGTTCTACACGCGGTGGTAAAATATTGTTTACGTTATCCGATATTTGTTTATTGGCACCGATTGGGTAAGGGCTGCTAATGTTAGCAATGGTGTTAGTGGGAAAATGTTTACAGCAAATTTGGCAAACAGCTTTTTCAACGAATATTTTCCAACGCATAACTTTCGTTAAAAATATTCTAAGAGAAAGTATTCAAATTTGTAACAAAATGTGATGAAGTAAACAGTATTCAAATGATTCTTCATGTTGACGAGCCCTACGCATCGCTTTTCCGCCATATTAGCGTCACCTGGTGTATGTTCTACGTACCAGAGCTTTACGTTCGAATTTGGATGTTCGAAGTGGCGCTGTCGTCGCTGAGGAGGTTGTTTACAGAACATATTTTTTTTTAAATCTGAAAATATCCTTGAACGTGTTTTGATACTTTTTCATCCGTTTTCTACGCATTGTTTTTATGTCACCAGCAATCACCAATCAATCAATCACGTCGTCATAACTTAAAGCGAAAAAAACATAAAGTAATTTAAAATTTTGAATCATGTTTTCGTCACTACGAATCATAGTAGTGTACTATAGCCGTGTGCCGGCCCATTGACTTTGTTCCTCCTGCCGTATGCTCATGCTTTCAATGCATTTGACTCACCTTAAGGTGTGTTCTATTTCCGTTTGCATTTTGCATTATTTCACCTGCAGTTTTACGTAACACCGCATGCTGAAATAATTTCGTCCGGCAATTTTCTCGTCAAGGTAATCGTGCCGTCCGGAATGCAGCAACGTACGAAACAGAGAAGCACCGCTTAGCCGAGATCGGTCGAAGCGTTTCGAAGTAAACAACGTCCAAAGGTGGACGCCGCCAGTTGCAAAAACGGAACAGAACCGAAGCCCTCGCTCGTGCGGGAGAACGAAATGGAGAGCATCAGTTTAGCAGGTGAAAAAGAAGTATTATAAAATGAGAAAACACGGCGGTGGCTATTTTCAGTAGCATATCGTCATTTTTCTACATCGACCGAAAATAGAATCCTCTTCACTCCACAAGTGTCATGAGTGGTACGCACTGTGCCTCTCCCTCCCTACCATCGAGCCGGTAAACCGTCACTAGGAAGCTTTAGTGGCAGGATCCAGGAGTCTGGGTGGTCTAAACGGTGGTTTAAAGTAAACAGGACTGATAGTTTTATCTCACTTGGGGTGTAAAATCGGGGGAGGAAGTTCGAACGTTCGAAGAAACGTGTGTTTAGTTCCCTTTCTTCCTCTCGTGAGAAACTGGCCACTTTCCCTTTTCTCGAACGACACCTCGGTGACACCTCGTAAAAGGCGTGCACAATCAGACTGACTGTCGGTGACTGCCGACCGTCACCCTTCCTCCTCACCGTGACCGAACCAATGGGTCCGAACAGTTCGCCCCTATCCCCACTCCTCCCCCTCCCCCTCACAGGCCAACACGCGCTGCCCGTCATTTATTCTTGCCATTTTATTTTACATCGCGGGTGTCATTTTCATTCCGCCAAGGAAACACCACGTCACAGAGAGCATTGGAAGGCACGCGTGGGATTGCCGCGGGCAGCGTGCGAAACACATTGTAGTGCCGCCGTTATGAATCATCCCACAATCATTATTTTCACGCGCACACAGCCTGTTGACCATTTTTCTGTCGCTGGTAAGCGGAAACAAGGGAAGAGCTTGTGTTTTTTTTGCCTTCGTTTTGGTGGGTGAAAAATAAACAGAGTACGTTTTAACCCTTCGAATCAACTGTAGCAAATAGAACATCGATTTCTCGCGCGCCTTTTAACACGTGTGTAGTTTTGGTGTTTTAAATTTAATTAGTACACTTTCACCCGTGTTATCTTTCAATCCGATGCTATAAACTGAAATAAATGTGCTTGTAAAAATTGTATGTAAACAAACCCAGTGTAAACAAATCAATACAGAGAAAACACTGCTCTTAATTTGGGATTTAGAAATCGATTTTACGTATAAAATACTTAGCAAAGCGAATAAAAGTAAATTACGTCAAGCCGCCAAGAGAATTGATGCAAAAACTGCTGAAATGTGTTGTACATCAATCCGATAAAAAATATCTTTTGATTATTGTAGCAGTTGAATTTTATTGAATTTTTCTTCATTTTACTGCGGTTTGGGCGAATATGTGACAATTATACAAATATTGTAAACTATCATCTTTATTGTTAAGAGAGCAGTATTCTTCAGGGTTTAAATACTTCGTTATGACATCTCACCTTTTTCCCGACCGAAGCTTGTTACTCATCTGTTGTTATTTGTCTGCAACGGACATTGGCTGCATCACGTCAAGAAGCTATCGTTCCTGGCCGTCGACAGAGAGCGATGAATCATTCCTACGCCCGGTAGCTTTAATGGACCCCGTGAGCACGTAACACCTCCCACCGTGCATCGTAATGCGAGGTTGAGCGAATGAGTCGATGATGGGCACCAAATTTATGACAATTTCCATCCGACACAAAGGTATTCGCGCTACGCTGTTACGTGTGAACACGGAAAACTCGGAGGTTTAATTGGGTACGGTTGGGTGGAAACGTTTACGGGCACGATACGAATCCAAAGTTACGATCCGAACAACAACGCCGAAAGCGAATGTCAAACGATCATCATACTTCCCGGGTTCCGTGCTGGGTTGTGGGTAGAAATTATTCGCCGACAAGATGGCAGCCTCAATTGGAGGCAATTCGAAATAGTTCATGGGTAATCATCTTCCTTTCCGGACGGTGAAATTGTTTCGCCCATCGGCAAGTAACGACGTAAACGGTCCTCGCCGTCTCGAGTCGGAGGGGGATCGATCGTCCATGTGAAAAATACATATTAATGTGAAGTGATTTTTCTTCCGCCAGTTCCACGCTGCCGATCGTGTGGGAGGAAGATCGGTATGACTTACTACATGGGAGCCGGGACGGGAGACCCCGAGACCGGAGGGACCGCAGTGCGCGCTCGCGACGAGACGTTGACGAAGAATTTTCTCCTGCGGAACTATTTTTGGCAGATGAGGCCGGAGATGTATTTTTAGTGGAGCTCCAATTTTTTCGAGAGTGCTCACCGCACAGACCAACGAGCCGTCCGAGGTTAGGTGCGTTTCGTTCGGCGTGCTGCTTCGAGGTGCGACGGTGACGAAAAATTGAACGACTCCCTGTTTCTCACCTGTCTCTGGTCGGTTGTTTCGACGTTTTCCGGTTATTTTATTTGGAAAAGGTTACACGTCGCTAGAGGGTGATTTGGAAGTGGGCTGACGGACAATGTGTGGAATGATTTATAGAAACGGAATGATGTCATTTAGCATGCCAAAAGGAATGGAATATAAATATTTAAATATTTTTTGAACCAAAAATGATGTACCATTGGATTCACTTTCCTATCAAACCAACCCTGTGCTCCATCGTTTATTCGTATGTAAACATCTCCGGTTTTGATCACATTTTATCGATTCTAATGATCGTCAAATTATCTCCCGGCATGCATCCTGCTCACAGCACTTGCTTTTCTGTTCGTCTGCATTAACACTTCACGTGATCTAAAATAGGAAACTCTCCAGCGAAAAAGGAACAAAATAAAACGGTTAGAGTTGTGGTTGCGTAGAGATCTTCATGGTGCTCTTGGAGCAGCCGTGTACCAAACTCATGCTATGCATTTAAAAATCGCCCAAAATGTTTACCGTGTTTAGAAGTTGTGTTAAGGTGTTTATTCTTTGCTTCTTTTTTTTTTCTCTCCCGCTACCATTACCTTCTTTCTCTTCCACGCACACCACCTCTCGGGCAAATTGTACTATGGTACACTAAAAATAGCTCTGCACACGAACATTTTTTGCTCGAAAGGTGTACCGAATTCTTGTTTCACCGTGCCCCTTTTCCCCCTTCACTAAGCGATTTAGCGTGAGGTGTTTTTCCACCACCACCCGAGAACCTGCCCGGAGTGGAGGGTGGCAGCAAGGGGCGGCAGAAAACATTCCTCATTTTTATAAGTGTGATTCATACGACCCGCATAAGTGCCCGTGATGAGTGCGGTGTGGACGAAAATTAACTCGTACCGCACACTTTCACCACGACACACGAGGAAACTACCTGACCAGGTATGCGGGCTGCTTGTTGCATTTCTGCAAACGGGACGCCCACGAGTATAGAGAAGTTTGCCGAACGCAAAACGTCAGCGTGCCGGGTTAAGCATGCCGGTGTCATCTTTGACCTCGCCTAGACTCTAGGCTTGGTCCAGTCCGTCTTCTAGTGAAGATAATTGATGAAGATCGGCGTCGGTTCGCCGGACGGCAAGAGTAATTGCTCTCGCCGGGTGTTGACAGAGGATGAAGATATCGTGTTGCTAGAGCAAGACGGAGAGCCATCGATTATATTACTTTGTTGGAAATGTGAATACAAAAATGGAACATAATTAACATTCCAATCGGATGCGCACTCGCAGTGCAAATGTCAAATGCCGGAGCTGCTCATTAAAATGCACTCGAATTCAAGATGAACCGCTCCAAAGTTGGATTGAATAACCAAATTTTCTCGATTGAAACAGTACAGAAAACAAAAATCATAAAGCTCCTAACGAACAGTGACAGTAAGTGTGTAACAGCGAGTGCGAGTTTGACACGTTGTTATTTTAACGGCATGCTTAGATGTCAAATTAGAGTAAATGGTGAAATAATCAGTTGCAAAGTCGTTTTCTGTTTTAATATGCAAAACGCTATGCTTAGCGTTCTCCGCTGCATGGTCGGGCACGAAAATTGGATTATTTATCGATGGTCTGTTTTGAAGTGCGCCGCTCCTTCCTGCTTCAAGTGAAACTTTTCAACGTGCCGATGATTCATTGCCCAATTGAGATGAGAGGAACTAATCGATTGAAGCGGGAGCTACATTTATAAAACCAAAAAACCTCACGATAGGAAGTATTAAACCATTCGGCCATATTTTTTTGTTGATTCCGAGAGCAAAGTGCCTGTTAAAAATATGTGATTTATAGCGCTCACCACAGGAAGCTATGGGGGCCCGCCGGGACGACCACCATTGGACGAGATCAAACAGTTGTCATCTTCGTCATCGGCATCATTTTCTGCCGGCTGAGTCATCGCCATCGCAACGCCGGACTACTACAGCAACAGGTACCAGGAGTGAATAGCATTGGTCCGAAAGCGAAGCGAGATAGATTGCGCTATGGGCAAGGGTGTACGTGTGCGTGTGTGAGTAGTTTTCCATTTCTGTTTCGCCTGCAGTGCTGCAGTGACCGCTCACCGATTGGGCTTTCCGTCTTTTTCAAAGGCAAGTAGGGAAAGCCATCGGACGGAAAGGGACTACCGTATGGGGTCGTGACCGTCCACACATACGGCTGAGCTGTTCGCACGTCGCCAACGTGGTGTTGGTGCGCCTGGCGAGTTTTGCTACCGAATAAAGTAGTAGCGTGCCGTGTGCATCCTGATACATAGACTACCGAGTGCACGGCACCATAGTCAATCATTCGAATACACGGTTAGTAGTCGGCGGGTTCACTCAGGCTCGCTAGAGTGTTGTGTTTTTTAGTTGCTCGTTCGCTGTTGCTACCTGCGTTTGTCCAGCGTTTGCCTTTGCTTGAAGAAATTTGCAAAAAAGACGGTTAGAAACTAGTGACGGTGTGTGGCTTGCTAAAGACGCTCCAGACAGTGGTGTGAACTTACCGGATGATCTGGACCCTTGACAGTGATAGTGAACTCTAAGGCATAAACGGCAAAAAATGAACCGCATGAATAATTTTGTCAAGTGTCCCGAGCCACCGAACTGTTTGCGATCGATTCGGGTCTAGTGTTGAAGTGATAATAATGCTCCTCGAACATTGCACAAGATCCTAGCGCGATGAAAAACAAAAAACAAATGGTGCCATGGTGTTCGGAGAGCGGACAGTGATGCAACACGTCCCGTTGCCCTATTTTCCCGTCGCCACCACAGAAGCCCGTTTGATAGTCTGTTGGAAGCATTCTCCAAACTGCCCACTCGCGACTCCATCCTAAATATTCATCTTGTAGCGAGCTCCCTCTCTGTTTCTCTCTCTCTCTATCTGTGCCTATCTTTCTCGCTATTTGCCAAGCTGCCATGGTGGAGAACCTGCGCGTCGGCCGATGTGGTATCTATTAATAAATGTGTGAAAATTGGAAACACCATCCGGGGAGTGGGAGCAAGCAGCGAGATGAGTTATGGTGAAAATTTGGTGTGAAATCTGCTGATGAGCATGATTTGTGCGTGAGATGGCGCCGTTCGGTTGATGAAGCAGACATTCTGTAGAGGTCGCCCCGACCCTGGTGCCTTTGGGCAAATATCTGCGCATCAAATCAACTGTTGTGAAGCGTTTCTTGATAGTCTCAAAGTATGTACCCACTAGGCTGCTAGATATGCGATCGTCCCTCGCCGGGAAATGTGTCCTTCCAGGTAGGTTCGTTGGCATTTGGGAACGAACATGGGAACACGTTCCTACTCGTGCACTTCTGGCACACTGACAAGGACCCGAACATAATTAGAGCACGTTTTAAAATATCTTCCTCGCATTTTGCCCATCTCCATTTGCTGTCCATTGCTTCGGAATGGTGGAATGTTAATGATGAGCCGCTCTCCTAGCGTTAGATGGAACCCTCGCACGACACTCAATTAATTGTGACAGACATCGGGGGATTATCATCCACTGGCGTCGATGATGGAGGTTATATTCTGTCACGAATCGCGAGGCAAGCAGCATCTTGCGCATACCATGTTGTGAACGGGCTGTGGGGTTGAAGTAGTCACCCACGCAGAACCCCGTCCACAGAGGGTGTTGAAGTTCGGGCGGTTTGTTGGTGCAGTGGGCAAAACCGTGTGTTCGCGAGCAAGATGCGAAGGATGATCGTGATGGATTTGGCCCGGGATGCAATGCGAGAGCTCTTTGGCAACCGGACTGTGGTGTGATGAGTTGAACATGACAGGTTGGTGATGAAAGAGCGTGAGCGAGTAATCCTGGCGTGTGGAATTCCATGAGTCGGGGCGCTGCGGTTGGACAGAATGCAATCCATCGGGATCGTTGTTGGCCCGGTGCCAGAGGCAGTGTCTCACGCGGGAATAACTCTGAAATAAAAGAGCACAGCGCCGTTTCGTAAGCCCACGCAGGATTTATTAATACACTCATGCGCGCTGTTGGAAAAGTTCATCCGGGCAAGCAGATCCGACGGTGTCGGCAGGTGTTCGCTTCGTTCGGCTCGTGGAACGTGTGCACGTTTGGCTGCGCCTCGGTCAAGAAGCATTGCGTTGATGTGCCCTGTAGTGGCATAGGCGTTCTTGTTTTTTTTCTTTATTTTTGTTTACTATTCACATAAACGAGACGAGAAGCTGGGCCCTTCGAGCAGGGGGTGGGACATGAAAAACGCATGTTTTACTCTCGTGATCCTCTGGCACGATGGGCTGCTCGTGCGGGATGCGTATTTTTAGCTTCGGCAAAGTGCAGTACGCAGCCGGTTTTGTGGTGTCGCGTGACGCCCCCGGTGGATGACGTACCGTGAGGAATTACCTCGATAATATTCTTAATGTTTTGGTTCGAGAGGCTGTCAATTTTTGAAATTTTGAAATAATTTGTGTGAATCTCTGTGCAGCAGTGTTCGGTGAAGTGGAGCAAGCAGGAGGCTGTTTGGTATCATTCTTAAGACATGCCCATGAGCTCCGATAGTTTTTTTTTATCGCTAGTTTCGAGTATACTGCACTCAAAACCAACGCTTGCAACGCGATGCACTCACGCCGATGACACCAACACCATCAACAGCGCCTCCTCCGATGTTACCTAATCCCGAGCGAGGTACGAAGATTACGCTTGCTGGCCTACTAGGATCGATCGGTAGCTAGCGAACAATTACTCGATTTTCAGTCGTTCTTACGCACGGTACACTGTCGGTTGCAATGTGAAGAAGGGAACACATTTCGAAGCGCAGTCGTTCGGTCGTTGTATTGTAACTCTCATCCGTGTGCAGCGAAGAGAGAATCCCCCCCGAAAAGGAGTATCTAGTGATATAAGAGATATATTGGAGTGAAGTGTGCTGTAAGACGGGTTCGATCGCGTTTCAAGTCGGTGGCTTTATGGACAGATAGCCGCGAGCATTGCGCTATAGCTTGCCGTCAGTGCCGTTTTCTGCCTGCAGTGTAGCGCTTTTCTGACGCTTTTTTACTTTGCAAAAACACGCGCGAGTGTTAAACATACCTCGTCTTTACATAAGCCTTATTCGTTTCGATTCGTTTCCCCGCAATCGCAAACCACAAAAGGTCATCGAAGCAGCAACAAGTCGCGCCACGCGCTAGTGCAACAGGTCATCCCGAAACCCGCTTTCAGCGTCGTCTCCAGCGTCTTCTGCGAAGAAAAGAACAAACACAACCCCTCACGAAACAGCCAGAACCATGCCTTTCAAGCCAGCGGAAAACCCCAAGTGCCCGAAGTGCGGCAAGTCGGTGTACGCCGCCGAGGAGCGTGTCGCCGGTGGAAACAAATGGCACAAGCAGTGCTTCAAGTGCGGTAAGTGTCTATAGGCGAGGGATGGGGGAGCATATTGCAATGTTGCAGCGGCAGCCGCAGGGACGCAGTCCAACACATCCGCCTTGCCTGCCATTCGCTGCCGATTTTGTTGACAAGATGGGATTGTCCCAGGCAGACGGCCAAGTGTCGTTGACGTACCGTGCGGGTGCAACAGAAATAGAACATCGAGGACATACATGCACCATGCGAGCGTCAGTTGTTTAGAGCACGCCGGTTTGGGTGATGTTTTTTTGTTGTTATTTTTGTTTTTGTATTCCTTCAAGAAGCTGCGTAACGTTACAGCCATCATCCCTTAAGGGTTAAAATCGTGCTGGCTTACAGTGAGAACGAAGCCTACAACGAATAGCTGAGGTTTTGAAGCGCTGCTGGAGTGATTTTGAAATATTTCACTGTCGGGACTGAAACGTTCCAAGCGAAGTACTTCCAAGAGAAGTATCACAATAAAATATGAATTCCTAGAATGTGATTTCTAGGAATTCACAAGATAATTGGACCTCGGTGCAAGAACCGCATAAAAAACGAAATAAGCACAAACAATTTAATCTCTTGAATCGAATCACGTCTGTGTAATTATTTGGAAATTTATTCCATCCACTGCTAACGCCAGTCCGTTCGTTCCAGCTATATGTTTTGTGGTAGGATTTTCTACCGTCGCTTAGAGTGTTTTCCACGGCTCATTATTCGGTGCCAGCCTTTTTGGCACCATGCCCAACTTGTTCTCTCTCTCTCTTTCTTTCTCTTTACCCATCCCCCACCCCGTACGCAACGGGTCTGCAAGAGGGGAGGTGTCGGTATTTCTGCCTGAGTGAGGAGGGCAGGGAAGCGTTTAGCATGTGACCCCATTCGTGGCCGAAAACTATTCGCAACGTGTTCGATGGCGATCGCCGATTTCTTTGTCCGCTCGCGGCTCGCGATATACCATCGATCGATCGAGCCAAGCGGGTTGACTAGCCTGCTTCTGGGTTGCGTTGCTGGGTGTCAATCAATAAATTTTTTACTGGCGCAACGCAGCGCAGCGACGTGCAATGTCGTCGACGCGGGTGGGGTTTTATTTTTAAATGTATTCAACTTACCGAAACGGAATCGAATAACATGTACATGCTGATGCGGTTTTTCTCTGTCTCTTTCACACGCGTGTGCTGGTGCTGCCTCACCATCTCCCTTCCCGGTACCGGTCAATGCAGGAATGTGCGGCAAGATGCTCGACTCCACAAACTGTGCAGAGCACGAAAACGAGCTGTACTGCAAGAACTGCCACGGACGCAAGTACGGACCGAAGGGCTACGGCTTCGGTGGAGGCGCCGGGTGCCTCTCGATGGACACTGGCGCCCAGTTTCAGGGCGAGGGGTAAGTTTCAATTATTTTGTTTTTTTTTTGTTCTCTCTCTCACTCTCTCTCTCAGAGGTGCGATCGATCCAAACAGCACGTAATTAGCCTTCCATTTTCCCACACACCACCCCACCCGAACCCCGTGATCGCGAGTTTCGTGATCGCGTTTTACCACACTCATGATCGTATGGTTACACAACGTGTACCTTTTTTACCACCACCAAATCAAATGATGAAATTTGCTTCGTTCAGCTCTCGTTGGGCCTTTCCTTACACCTATCACGCAGAAGAGGACAGTACAACTAATGGCCTGTTACAAGATGATAAAAATGTTGATTGTTTTTAATTAAAAAAAAAAAAACATTTGCATATTATTCCCCAACCCATTGTACAGTATCCGATAGCACCTTAAGTCGGAGCATATATTTCGATGTTTTACTTGATACTCATCTCAACCGCACGAAGCTTATAACAAGTCTTTGCACACAATCTGACGAATGAATGGAACGAAAACGGGTTCGTTTTGCCAAACTAATTGTAAATCACCTCAGCTTGAGCGCGAACCAGTGAGATGTAAAATGTTGTAAAATGTCGAAATATTTTTACACGAGTTTGTATCTTTCACCCATCTCCATCTTCGTTCCCTCGGTGCAAACGGTGCAAACATTATGTTCGGAAGGAAGAAAAAAAAAACTACTACCAAATATTAAGAAAAGAAAAACAAAACCAAACCACACCTGCGACGACTGATGAACATGCATGCTGATTTCCACTTTTTCTGTTATTTTTTTTCTTACATTTTCATGCAAAAACCAAACCAAAAATAAAATCTCAACACAACCAACAACTACTACCACTACCGCCACTACTGCCTTCACTACCTTCACTTCACCAAACAAAACCAAAAAAAAAAAACACCACAACCGCAACCACTTTGTCTTTGTCTGCAACTGTGCCGCAATCTCTCTTCTCGCCACGTGTGCGTGCGTAGCAAGTAAATCCGGCCCCGGAGTGTACTAAGAGACCAAGAGAAACAAGCGTTTAAGTAAGAACCACCTTAAGAACCCATAGCCAAATCGAATAGTGAGCCAGGAGGGCCAGCAAAAGAAGCAAAAGCGATCAGGAATTATTGTCCAAAACTTCGGTGAGCAGTGAGCATTGAGTGTGCGAGTCGTGCCAAATTTCACCACCCACTAGACCTCCGAATAAGTATTGTGTTAATTATGATGATTTCCGCAAAGTATTGTTAGCATGAGTAGGAGAAGCACACGCCATAAGCATACAAAAAAAAAAAACACACGCACACAAGCGAAACATTGAAACAGGAGCACCACGTGACAAGTACTGCTGCTGGTCACCAATGCACTGGTCATCATCAATGACACCGGAAACAAACGTCACACTCACACACACACACACATACACAGATGTTAAAACTCTATTTGTATTTGTCCGTTTTGTTTGTGTTAGAATTTAGAGGCGACTTTGCGAGAAACACATAAACTGTTTTCTATTTGTTTAGCTTGAACGAAGTATTCGAGTGTTTCCTTTTATTGTTAATTAACATCAGAACCAGCAAAGAGAAGGGCCGATGTTGTGATTGTGAAGAAACCAGGCTTGTGTGCTTTACCTTCAGTTTTCCTATTGTTTTCCTCGACACGAGTTTATGATTTGCTACCGAGAGTAGAGCGCTAGCAGAAGTAGAACAGAATACCCGTTCATAGCTAGGGCCGATGGTTCAAACTCTTGTACGAAGCATTAGACTCCCGACCAGTTTCAAGTTTCAAGCCCCGTGCTCCCTGCCTGAAGATCCTGTTCCTCGTGCAGTGCAGCCGTTGCTACTTCGATCGGCTTGGTCTGTGTTTTTTTTTTCATTGTCTTCATACCTTTTTTATTGTTATCGAATCAACAATCGGATGAGTAAAATTTGGCAAATAAAAATCGTACCATTATCTGTGACTAATTGACCACCCGGTTCTCGTTCGTTCGTTTCTGTCGTGTACACTTGAGCGGAGCAGGAGCAGGCCGTGA
>JXXA01005214.1:0-13922 GCA_000956255.1 Anopheles punctulatus | reverse complement strand
TGAAGTAGTTTTGCCATTTTACCGGCTTACTACTGGCTACCTGATGTTTCCACCTCCACCTGGTGTTATAAACATACGAAAATACTAAGTTACCTACTAAAGTATCAGAAAGTAATAGTAATAGAAAGTAATAGTTGAGTAATAGAAAATAGGAAATATAACCATTATTTCTTTATCATACAAAAATAGAAGGATCTTTCCGTACGATGTAAACCTTGTTTAAAGCAATGTAATAAAACAAATCAGTGTATTTATTATACTGGAGCATTTGTAATTATGTATCATTTAAATTTTTGTTCACACAAATTGAAACATAGCACATTCCTTTTAATAGATATTAAATGACGTGATATAATGAAACTAATTCAAACTGAATACAACTCTTACGAATTTTGAAATCATCACGTTAAAGTAACAAGTAATGATTGAATAGTACGGTAACAAGTAATAATTATACATCCAACGATGACAACTGTATCAATAAGTTTATACAAAAGCTATCCTTGCAAATTCTTCCAAATTTAATTTGAAGATCTACAAAAACAAACATAATAATTATAAATGGCTTCTCCAAATTATCAGGGTCTGTCTGAGTTGTTTCGGCACTCCGATTTTTGTGCAATGCCATTAGTGCTATTATTTTCGCTTTCTTTCCTATGCGCCTGGCGTTGCTGCTCCGCGACGGTCTCAACGGTATTATGACACAAATTTCTTCGTCAATGTTTGCGATACGTGGGGTTCGCACGGTTTTTCGTTGCAGTTGAATGAATGGAACGTTGCTGGAAACAAACGCCACGCCGAAAATGGTCGTATTCACAAAAGTGCCGAAGAAATTATCACCTACCACCAATCCGTTTACGTAACACTGAACGTATTACTGGGGCGGAAAAAATGCCGTGAACGAAAAGAAATTAAATAAATCTATGCGTTCCGCACTTTAAATTGAGGCTACCATGTGTAACAGTGTAAACTTATATACACCCGCAACAATTTTTGTGTGTGTTTTTTTTGTACAGATAAATCTCAGTTAAAACGCACATTTATTTTCGTCAAGAAAAAATTGCCTTGCTCATTTCAATATACATCCGGTGCTCATTATTTTGAAACTGTATCGAATGCAATAGCTACATGTTTAAAATCCCGCCACCCAAATCGAACGTATCCAATGACATCCTTAATTGGATTGGTATAGCAATGACTTGAAACGGTGTTCCTCGCTCGTACTAAAATTCTCCGCTTGCTGCTGGTGATTTTAAGTGCATTTTTAAGCTCGAAACTATTCTCCATTTCGGAGTTGCCATGGCCAACGCCTTTTCTACCGAAAATTAAAAGACACCAACGGAACCGAAAACAAAAAACACACACGCGCTTGGAGTTGGTTTTGGCGCGCATTCTTTTTTCGAACGTCTGTCTATTAAAGTCGCCGTGGAACGAATTATGTATCGGATCTGCACTCGGCACTGGATCTCTATTGTAACTGTGGTTCGGTATGTCGTAAACTAGCATCTACGAAATGAGCTAAACGTAAACTAAATAGCTTCTGATCCTTCGTGAGAAAAGGTGGTTCCGTTTACTTAATTTTTTTTTCTGCCACTATCTGCCAAGCTCGAGATTGAGTGATTTCGTCCACTCAAGGCTACCGAAAGTGGTCGGGGTGCGTTGGTGCACCTGATCGAGTGACGATAGCAATCGGACGGCTTAATACAGACAAAAGTAAAGGCTTGGCTTTGTTCCATCAATTATCAATAGTCTTGCCGCCTCTGTATGCAGTGAGCTTAATGAGGCATCGATCGTAAAATTGTAGCCGAAGCCTTCCATGAAGCATTTGGAGTAACGAAGCGTTTTCCAATTCTTTCTCTTCCTCTCACTCTCTGCTTTGGTAACATAAATCGATGAAACATTCTCTCCCCTGCCTCCGACGTTGTCCTCATAAATTAGCCATAATTTTATCGGATCGCTCGTAAAAACTGAAAGTAAATCATTTTGGGACAATTTTTATCCTTACTGCCTCAAGTGAAGAAATTTTTAATTCTCCGTTGCGTGCTAGGGGTAAGCGTTGAGGGTCTCGCATCAAAGAGATGACCTTCGTGATACTGTTAAGCATTAATTAATTTTAATTGCACCTGTCCTGGCCCAAAGACATGCAGCAGTAGGTGCACAAGGTGTCGGTAAAACAACATTCAATCCCACAGGGAATCTGGACACCTGGTGTGATTTCAACAAACATTATCCGTTACTCACGTTTCGCCGTTATCAGGGATGCTGTACAGTTTTTAACGTAGCTGCGTGTTTTCTTACCGCGCACTTCTTACTTCGGCAATGATCCTCTCGTTTAATGGAACTTATTTCGAATCTGGAGCAGTCTCATTATTTTGGCTTGATGATTTGGTACAACGAAAGGGTCGGGGAGGAAGGTAGCATAGCGAAGGACACTTTCCATTTCTGATTCTTCATCTACTGAAGGACATATTAAGGCGTTGTGTAAAAAAATTGCATGCTTGTGTGGTGAACAAATTATCAAAGCTATGTGGCCAGACCTTACCTAATAAAAAAAAAAACATATTCGATAAGAGTAAATTATACCTCGCAATTTGTATGAGTTTTTTTATTCTTTCAAAGATGCAGACTAGAGCTCGAAACTAGAGCTCGACGAATAATAAACAATATATAACATCTAGCTATTTTATATTAACAGTATTCACGGCTTATTCGTATTGTCAGCGTCTAAATGCACTGACAGACATTTTTTATTTCAGGGCATCCTCCCTGTTATTGGCCTTATCCCGGGCTTACTCGGTTACAACAACTAGATACCGCGTAGAAAATTCAAACGCATAGAAAATTCTCTATTTTTTCTTGTTTGTTTGCTAACATTGCTATTTGTTTTAATTTTTTGACACAATACCAACCGATACTAACAAAACCGAAATATGCATCAAATTTCAGCATGAAATTCAATTTTTGCGTTCACTCAAACAATACCGACCTCAATTCAGACTCGTAACACACCATTCTTCGGTTGGGTTCGTCGCTGTTGCCTTTTCGTTGCGGCGGCAGTCGTTTGTTTTGTGCCGTTCCACGGTGTGCAGCGCATTACCCAACACTACTGCTCGCTGAAGGAATTTATTCCATCCGAGTCCGAAAATCGAACACTGATCCGCTCGATTGATGTGCGGCAACCGGCCTTCCCTCGAGGGGTTTTGGCCATCGTATTCAACCGCATTTCAACCAACGTGGAGGAGGGAAACCAAGCGATTGTCTACGTTCAGCGAAGGGGTCGACCGGGATCGGGACCATTCGAGCCGACCGACTAGCGTTGACCGAGATCGCGAGAAGCGGTCGGGCGGTCGACTGATTACGTGTGAACTTGGGGATTTGTGGCAACGACCTGAGGCCATCAGTGCCGGCGATAAAATAGAGGGCATCCCCTTACAGACCGTGGGTGCTTGGAACGTTCGAAACCCCAGGAAGGGTTTGTTGATTTCAATCAAATTTCTATGAGGAATGCTTTTTTGCTTTTGAAAACCAAACGCCATATAATCGATTCCAATCAACACACCATGAAAGGGCTGCCGGGTGGATCACTGTAGAGAAAATAGCTTGAGCCACTTTCGCTTTCAAGGTTGTCGGCAGAAGCCGCCGAAAAGGCTGAGACGTTGTAAGGAAAACAAGTTTCCTCGATTATAACTCCAGTCAGATGCAATAAAGATGAGCCGCTCTGTCTTATCTGCGTTCCCAACATCACTGTCTAAAATATGTTGGAAAGACGAAAAAAATCCTTATGATGTTTTGGGAGCTGTATGTATTGAAGTTATGCATTTTTACGCCAAGATGCATCGAAACATTAGCAACTGATGAATGACACGATCCATACCAAGATGCAACAGGTTTGGATACCGTGGGTCACCGGTCAAAAGACGAACCTCCGCCTACTTGCGGTGACCTACTGACCGTGCCCCGTGAGGAAATAATGTATTCAAATGGCTCCGATTTCTATGCGCAACCAACATCTCGACCCGTTTTAACAGATTTAGGACACTACGGAAGCAAACGAGCATGATCGATTTGAACCTATACGCTTCGGGTATAATAATTGGCGAATAAACTTAAACACATTCCAGTCGACATTTGCCTAGCAATTGCGCAACACCGATTGGCCATCCTTTACGTTTTCTAACACATGTCGTCCTCCACGCACGTGCAGCGTGTCAAGCGCCGACTTACTGTAGTTGAATAACCTTTCGGACGACATTTCGATTCGCAATCAATTTGGCATACTGTTTGACCGATCGAGAATAACTTCTGCTGCCCCGTACGGATCTGAAGCGATAGTGCACCGTATGGAAAAGCCAAGGATTTTGCTCTTCCTCATCTCACCCGCCTCTGACTCCGGTAAGCAATCAATATGTTGTAGACCCTCCTGTTTCTTTGAACGCACGAGGTGCAGATCGCTGCATTAGCCAGGCTGCTGTGTTTGGCTGGTCTTAAATGGCGTTCATTGACGTTGCAGTGTTGGTTCTAATGATCACGCATTTCATTCACGGTCCCGACAACAATCGACAATTATTGTCTAATTTGGGGACTTTCGATCGAACGATTATTAAATTGCGGCTTCATTACTACGTTAGGAATATTTACCGAGAATCAAGTTCGTACGAGGCAAGTGGTAAAAGCCATTTCAACTCATTTTGCTCAAGCTTGATTTATGTCATTAGTTGTAAGTGTGATAATTACCCGACAATATAAACATTTACGATATGAGTATGTTATTTCGATCAAATAATTTACTCCATGATATGGTTTTAAAATATTTTTTAAGATCAATAATATAAATAGTTATAAATAGTTGTACACACTTTTATAGAATATAATATAATTGATTATTACTTAGATCAATAACATAAAATTTCTACCGGTTCTTATATAATAAATCAAATCTGTAATAGACAGCACAGAAACTTTTACCGTAGTTCATCGTCAATCGTAGTTCATCATAAGTTTAATAATACCGATGGTCAATACTCCAAGTAAGAAGTATTTAATATGTATTTGTGCTTTTCTACTCGACATTTACTAGATAATGTTGAGCTTAAGAACAATTTGAAACATTCCCTTGTTTAGTTTATCATCGACTTCCTCATCAGCGTTTTAAACATTCATACTTTGTAGAAGAGATTCCTCTACCCCGTACGTGTAAATTAGTTGTATTCAACGTAATCATCTCAATGGTTTTGTGCCTCACGGTTGCATTACAACTCAGACGAACATAAGTGTCAAATGCAGTAACAGCGGGCAAATTGGCCTACACTACCTTGCAAACTGAATGCCGAGTATTGGAACGAATTGTCAACAACCAAGACCTATTGCGACATTCGAATCAATTTGATTCAATCGTGTTACAAAGGGAAAATAGTAGCAAGTATACTATAAAAATAACTTTACGACCATGAAACATCAATTCTACCCATCAATCTGTAACGCAACTAGCAGAAAAATTTTGGCAGGTAAAGCCTTATGTGAGCAATATGAATACCCCTTTCTACGTTAAATGGGATTTTAAAGGCTAGTGGTACTTTCTATAACCGGGTACGTGCTGTGCTGTGTAGTTATATGATCAGGTGATAAAAATCACGGCGAGAAAGATGATGATGAGGAAAGCTATCGAACACTTCAGACTTCAATATGGACACGTGCAGACGTGTCCCACCTCTCATTCGCTATCGCAACATGCCGAACGAGATATTGAATCGAGCGACAAATGGCGAGGTGATAAATTGATTAGTTTTCCCTCACGGGTGGTATAGAAAAATGCATACATGACGGACGATCCTGTTCAAAAACGCTACTGGCACAGCTGGTTCGTAGAATTGCAGAAGAAATCAAACGGGTACACTCACACTCACTATCTCGAAGAACGCTTGCACATAGCGATGGAGGCTTCCACAAACAGCCTCTGGTGGGACCAGCAGTGGCCGATTGCATAATGACGTGTTTGCAATTTCCAGCTTTTGTCTAACAGACGACAGAACGCGCTGGAAGTTGGTAGAAGTGGTGGCAGACTTCGGCGTGACCCAACTTTTGCGCTCGTGTCGATTGGACCAGTTTCAGTTTCCTGCTGCAACCAATTTCAGCCGAATCCAGGGAGGAGGGAGACGCAGTGTTCGGTTCGACGAATACTTCAACCACCTCAATCCAGACCGAACACGTTCATTCGATTCGTCCCAGCGTGACAGACTCTCTGACCGGTTCAAACATTCTGATTTGCAGGTTCAAAATGGATCACCCGACCCAACAGCGTAAAAGTCTTTGATGGAGGTGCCGCCACACGATTGCCAACATTTGACAAGCATTAATCATAGATTCAAACAATCTCGCGCACCGACCTGCCAATTTTCGCCCTTCTTCCGACTGCCACCGATCTGCAGCAAATGTTCGTGGAGGTCGCCTGGGCTTGTACGGGAATGATCAACAAAAAATCGCAGTAAATCGTAACACATCTAACATCTGTGATCAGGTGGATACCCGGTAAGCTTTTACTCGTTCGCTACCGCTCATGGTCCCTGAGACGTAATCTGTTGCAAGATCTGCCGTTGCCACTGACCGCACCGAACGATCGGTGCGGCGCGATTGGATTCGCTATTGACCGAAACGGGATTACTGCAAACACTTACGACCTCACGGCCACACTTTCGGACACCTGACTCGAGCACTTTTTGACACGATGCCCCCTCAATTCGGTCTACAAATCTCGGAACCCTTCTCTTGAACCACACCCTCTCGGCTCCGGTTAGATCAATAAATAATGCCACCAAAAAGATTGATGCCTATTGCGCTCGGGGTGCAAAGGTGCCTGTCGGGCATTGCATACTCATTCGATTCGATTCTGTAGGTGACTATTTCATGGTACTAGAGCCAGCATTATAAAGGACTTTTCCGTAAAATATATGAAGCTCGATATAACGTGAATACAGTGTAGATTCCTGCTCTATAAATTTAGTACATCACATTCGGGACCAGATCATGCAGAAAATAAATCAAAGCAACCAACATCGAGCGAAAGTTTCTCAAGTTTTAAGAAATAAACTACATCACTACAAGGATCGCAAACCAGTTTAGCGATCGAATCACCATACAAAATGATGATAAATGTTCGCAAAAGGTACTAAATTGTCTTCAGTCTTTCCGAACAGCTGAGAAAGTGTTTTTTAGTACTGTTCAACCAGCACCTGTACCTATGTATTACACAACGGCAATAATAAACCGTTCGCCGACTCTTCCGTGTTGAAGTAACGAAAGGAATAAAGTTGTGATACTTCCTGCAGTTTCCGTTACGCTGTGAAGAATGGTGTGCCGACGTAATACGGTGACAATCTCCCGACCCCAGCATCAGCGCATTAAATGGTTTATGGGCGATGGGAGCTCGGGTTGGCTCATGTGCGCTCAGGAACTAGTGCTGACATTATTGTCTTCACCCTTGGAGAAGATGTGCCTTGCGATGGATGGCGATTACGAGTTGAGTTTTTTTCCCAGTTGGTCCCAGTCGGTTTGTTGATGTGTGCGAGTGCGATATTTCTAATTACCGCACCCAACCCAGATCGTAAAATCACGTCATTAAGCTTCGTGCCTTCAAAAACACCTTTACTTCGGGTTTTGATACTCTTTCAATACGACAAACGAAACATAAAACAAACACAGTAACAAATACCACGCAGCCACGAAAGCTAGTACAAGCCGTTAGCTTAAATACTATCATTTAAAATATTATGTATTATTTAACTTTTAATTTAATGAACATACTTAAAAAGACATTTTCAAAACTGCGTGAAACATCCTGTACATACAAAAATGAAAATTTCGGTGATTTAAAATTCAAAACTTTTTTATGATTAATATAAAAATTCTTTTTGATTTAAACTTCATTTAAAACTGCAATAATCATCTTTCAGCTGGAGTTTCGTTGATCTGTCACCCTATGACGCACTAGAAATAAAGGCAAAACGTTTATCTGCTTAGGTTTGCTAAAACGATCTCACTACTATCTTAAAACAAGCGGCCTACAGTACCTGTCACTGCAAAACCGAAGAAAAGGTCGCGCCATTTTAGGGACGTTGAGCTGATCTTCTCCGAGAACTAACGCGCGCATTTGCAAACACAAAATAATCCATCAGGTCAGCTTATAATCACCCAAACTCCGTTCATGCCGTACCCATAAAAGGAACATCATTGCCAATGTCACCGGCTGGGTGGTAGTCCTCCCGTTAACGAAATATATCTCTTGCCTATGGACAACAAATCGTTTGTAGAAAACAACAATCGGCCTGCAAAATGACGTACTGGCAGGCGTATGCAACGCTACCTGTTCGTAGGATTGATGGTGGAATCTGTGCCTAGGTTCCATTGCGCGCTCACCCTGGGAAATATGGACGCTGCTGTGATTTACGCTGCGACCTTGAAACCCGGCGATAGACGAAGCCGTGTGTTTAGTTCTTAGTGACACACAATCTCCCGGACAGGAGAGAACCTCCCAACTTCTACTCGTGAGTATGTTTGCATATGATCGTGCTGTCAGACAGCATGGGGTCGAGCGTGCATTCGATCTTGATAGGGATTATATCCAGAACCACCCGTCAACGAGCCGCCCGGGAAGGTTATTAAAGTAATGGAAGGTATAATCAATCCTATTCAGATTCAAGTCCATTTGACAGCCCGGCTAGATACATTCTTCCTATGGATTTTCATCAGTTCCCAAGAACTCCTAAGTTCCAAATCATAGCTTTGTACCGAACGTGGCTATAGATCAAAGTCTTTGTGCATTGGGATATTTTGAATAATAGCTAAACAGGCGAAGGGCTCCAGCGCACAACCGCGTCGTCGTCATCACTATCATCTTCGTCTCATTATCTCGACACGATTTCCAGCGCGCCGGCAAAAACCAGTGTCCTCTTGTTGTTGTTTGCACGTCAACATTCGCTCTCCTATAACAACACCAAAGGAAGTCAAAGCAGATGATCTTCGCATTTTGAGATTACCCAAATGATCATCCAATGAAGACACCGTAAAGTGTTGGAAAAAACTTAATCATCAGCAACATTTCGAACTGAAACTGCCAACGTGTCAAGGAAAGTCTCGCGAAACAACGCTCATCGATTATCACCGCCAACGCTTCCCTTCATTGTACTTTGTTTCGAAGAAAAACAAAAAGAAAAATAGTTTACAATTCAAACGATCCAATGAAAATATACGATTCCGATAGAAACCTGGCCAATTGCATGAAACAATTGATGCTGCCGTTTCCTGTTGCCTGGCTTGGGCAACGGCTCGTGGCTATGCGGCGTTAACGGAAATGGGGCAAGATTGTAGACAACTACAGTCGGTGTTGCTGCCCGCTATGCTTTGGCACCTAGCCTTGCTTGCATTCCGGCCAATTCTCAACTTAATACAGTACTTACAGCCATTATGCCATTGAGCGGAACCGTAATTTCGGTCCGTTCTATTGGATTATCTGACTTCATCTTCCGGAACCCCTGGCAGCATCGAGTCATTTCTTGATTGTAACGCTTGGATGCCACCGTGGTTTTCTTTGGTGCGACGAGCGCGATGTTGCACTCTCGCCTCATCCTAAGTGAACGGATGAGGCCCGGGGCTTATAGTGATGCCTTTGAGCATGATCATTAGCGATCTAATCGCGCATTCCACTCGTAAATCACGGATTTCGCGCGTGGCTCCAATCGGTTTCTTTTTAAGGGTCTATCGTTGAGCGAGCTGCTAGCAAATGCTTGGCTCACTTCGCTTCCGAACAGCATGCGGATCTGTTCGTTCAACATCTTAAGCTACAACAGTTTAAATTTTATACAATAGTTTTCCTTATTTCTCATTTTCCAAGGTCATATAGTACGCTTGTTACTATGGACTCCTATTGAAAACGGTAAAAGATGGACTTTTTTACAACATGCTTTACAACGTCCCAAAACATTAGAAACAACTACGTTTACTTAGCTTAATTAAAACACTCAAAACATGTAAAATCGAAACAATTCAATAGTCCCATACCCCAAACCATTACCCGTGTCTTCGTGTTTACCCTTTATACTGCCCTTATGATGAAATATAGTGTTGTATTTCATTGTTGGTATACCTTCGCATTTTTCAATCAAGTTTTGTAATCGACCTTTGTGTGCTTTTGGCTAATAATTACGCGGCAGATATTTTGCATGCCAATTTAAAGTACTGACTGTTTCATCTTCAAATTGTGCTATAACATGAGCAGAAAATGCTCAAACAGCATATTTATTGTGTAAAATTTTACAAAAACACGGTGCAATACCTTCAATAATTAATCTCGGTATAGGTATATAAAACAAACGACTTGTCCTAGGATGTCTACCGAAAAATTTTCCGACATTCATCTCTTTGGATTTGCATTTTGGAACGCCTCGTTTGGTTGTTAAGATGCCTTCGTCACACTCACACAAGACATCAATGGGTGAACTATTCGCCGTTAAGAGTTGTCAAAAGGTATCCAACACCAGTTGTCGATCGGCACGGCATCATCACTACTAACCGATCTCGCCATAGTACACACACACCGTTGCAAAATGTTCGTTAGTCAGAGCATCCAAATGAAAAAAAAAACATATTTCCCGCCCCAGTGTTTACTTTCTATGCTAAAAAAAACACACATTCACACTTCTCTATATCGCTCAGTTGAAGAAGTCACTCGTTAGCTTTTTTCATTCAAACACTTCAGACGCTCCGTTACGGCGGGACTAAATCGAACATGATCGCACGTTCTTGGTCGTTGACCACTACCACGCCGCGATCTCATACAAAGTTCATGGTTTGTTTTTCCTCCCCACCGCGATCCACCTCTGTCGCATGGTCTCTTTTCTTCTTTTTAGCTCCCAAGCGCTACTCCACACACAGCACCAAATACGCAGCGATCTTCGTCAGCTGTATTAGATTAACATTTTGAAATGCAAAAAAGGTGGTCCAAAACCTGCTAGGGCGATAAAGACAAAAAACACGCTAAAGGATCCAACAGTGGTTTCAACCATTTCAGGTTTTAACGCTCATCACTGCTTCAAAATATCTACACAAAACGTGGCTATCGTTCGCTAACATTTTGTTGACTTGTATTATTAAGAATGTTGAGAGCAGTATTATTGTATAATTTTTGTTTGTATATTTACATAAAATATCATATTAATGACTACAAATTAGACACTTAAACAATGCTCTATTATGCTCAAATATATGTATTATGCTATAAAGCGATTTGGACTATTATTCCAAATAGCATTACAAATGTTTAAAATGTTTTTAACGCGTAATTTGATTCGCATTGACGCTAGTTATATCGATTTCGAAGTGTTCGAAACAGCACCTTAAACACATATAAAATCATAAAAAATAAACAAGTTGGCAAAGTTAATGACAAAAATTTTAACCAAAGTTCTCGTTTATTGAATTTTGTTCAACATCAGTACGATTAGCACCGTTCTAAAATGAAAGAACATTGTCTCGTTCGATATAGTTTTGAGCAAAAACAACCTTTCCGAGTTTGTTCTGAATGGCTTTATTATATTTGGACATTGAGAATGACGCAGTGATTTAGCGGCGTTGATATCATGCGCCGGGTCGCAGCAATTAGAAGACCTAATTTATTGACTGCTCTGGATTTCGTTCCTGGTCGCGCACGTTCTGCACCCAAATGAGATTTTATAGGTTTGCGATCGGAGTGATGATTTCTTTACCAGTTCGTAAATCCGCGTATCATCTGCCCGAGCTCTGCTCATTTACATTCAGCTCAAGACATTTGCTCGAGCAGCAAACGACACAGCGTGATTTCCGATTGATCACACAAACATCTGAAGACCCCGTAAAACAAACAAGTCTCTGCGTGAGTAGGGGTGGACAAGGAATTGACAAGTCGGAAAGAAAACGAACACCAAACTTCTACGCGGATCTTTTAGACTACCGCTTTGATAGGTCAAGGCTACCCATGGTGCGAAGATAAGAAAGAGCTGCCTGTCGGATGTAATATCATCTTAGTGTCTATTGAAAAATAATGAAAATGTTGCCAAGCACCACATAAACAGGCAACTGGCAAAGGAAAAAAACCGGGAATAATCTTGGTGTGGGTCTTGGATGAGACGGGAATGGAAAATTATCCTTGAAAGCGTATTATACCTCCCTATCTCCTTTACAATGCTTTCGAGACACCATTCTCCTCTACGGACTACAGACAGGATATTCTTATTCAAAAGCGAAAGTAGCTTAGTTCCTTTTACATTGAACTGATTTTTTGGTGAAAACTGGTTCACCTCGTAACCGGGTAACCAAGTTGTTCGTTTAAAACCCAGTCTCGCAACAATCCTCCTTCCAGCAGAGGAAAATATTTTTGGAAGTTCTAGAACACGAGATCCAGTAACCCAATGTGATCGGTGGGGTGAAGAGAACTGGTGCAAGCATTACCGGCAAACTGTCGATCTGGAAACTGTTTGGTACCGTAGTAGGCGGTAACCGACGGGCGTTCATTACTGTCTGTGCACACCGTGTAACGACACATGCGATCAGTGACGGTGACGACAAGGACGCCTGGTTTCCAGCCAAACAGGTGACCTTCGCTGGGTGGCACTGCTGGGCACTATTGCTCCGTTGCTAACACAATCGAATCCGGACCGGATGGAAACCGCCTGAAAGGGTTCGACGTGCGGTGCTGATTCTACTGCAAGCGGTTGCGTGCACTGGAAACGCTCTGGGCACAGGTTATTTATGATGCGGTCACGTAATGGGAGTACATGTGAGAAAGGGTAATCTTTTGCTTCAAGATCACCACTGTTTAAAGCAAATTGTTTCACTGCCATTTGAAATAATCTTACAAACATAGAAAGTAATGCAACAACATCATTCTTCGATTTTGATCAATAATTTTTCAATGTAAAGAATCACATAATTCGTTCAAATGAAACTTTTGTGTGTGTATGCATTTGCATTTTGGTTCAAATCTTGTTTCAGTTTCAGATTGATGTGAGGTACATGACTTTGAAGTGGATTCATACATGACCAGTTTTACTGGTATTGAATAAAATACACTTCATGAATCTTTTAGAGGTGTACCCAAATGCTTTAAAAAAATTCACATTTCTTGTACTAAGTCACCAAAATTCCTCCATGCAATTTATACGATTCAAAAGAAAACCTCTATAATGGTCATTAAGTTAAGTGCAGCCAAATGAAACTGCTTCAAATACCAAACCTGTTACTCTCTCGCTCGCTTTACGGACGGAAGACCCATATACGAAAAACCCTATACTGATGATGACGATGATGATCATGAAGATGCACGAATGAATTCGATGCACCATAGTCGAAAAGTAAGCTTCAATTTGAGCGACACGTGGGTCAATCAATTGGAATTCACGAGATTCTTGTGACTTTTATTATTTTGTTTGACTTTTTTTCAAAAATAACATTAAAAAAATGGTAAATGTTGGTGACTGGTTAATCTCACAACTCCACTATACTATCACCTGCAGTGATAAACAGTGTGTTTGCATGTATTGAACATGCAACAGTAAGCGTATGGTATAGTCGCCGTTCGAAGCCTTCGGTCAGGGAATTTATCATTTGTCGAAAGCCCAAATCGGGCGTGCAATGTGTCAGGTTGCCGGTTACCTTCGCGACCACAGCCATGGGAGCAGAGAAGTGCGTGGAGAAAAGACAGCTCGTCTACGCAATAGCTGACCCTCGGCTGATGCTGCCGACCACACTAACCCGCTCAGCTCAGTCGCTTATCGGGCATCAACGCACGCGTGGCTATCTCTTCGCAATCCCATAATCAAGCAGACAGTGCGGTGGAGATTGTCAACGAGTTTGTTGATCGCTATCGTGCCGGTGCCACCACTACAACAACACAAACC
>JXXA01005213.1:0-25238 GCA_000956255.1 Anopheles punctulatus | reverse complement strand
AAAGTATTGGCTATTCCCTTAACTGCATTTATTTGAGCTAGTAAATCTATTCAGCTATCTGTTGAGAACTTTTATATACAGGGCCCAATGGCCTAGAATGGTTGGACCAAGAAGCAAAAACATCAATTAGACGAAAAACACCGTATCAATTTTTGGAAGATTTAATCACACCTCCTAACATCTGCTGGGTGTGGATCAGTGTACAATGATTTAACGATCCAGTGTAATCATCGTATTCGTTGCTTCGTTTCGTTTTATTTTCTTTACCATGTCGACTGCACAAAATCGACAAACCGGTTCTGCTCCCGAACAGATCGTCTCCCAACCGGGGAGCGCTGGTGAAACCGACTTTGTTGCGCGTGAGGGACAACAACCAAAAAAAAAAAATAAATAAAAAACTACAAATACGACAAGCCCAAATCATACGAATCAACACAACACGGCGCCGGCGATTTCGACCGCTCTCTATTCGCAAACCTGCAACCACCGATAACGCCGACCGGTGCCGGCCGGTAAACGAGAAAGAAAGTTATTTGCATATCTTGTTCGTAACACGCGGCTCGCATCGCCCCCACTTACCGCGAAACGATAAGTGACGCGAGTCGAAGGAACCAATGCGAGGAAGTGAAATTCGGATGTGTCAAACGGAAAGCAGCAGCACATTGGTTGTGTATGTGTGTAAAGTTCATACCTACAAGTAGGTAAATATCTTACCGTACAAAAGACGACAAAAGACGCAAATGCCTGCTAAAACTACCGCAACTCCGACCGAGCCGGATGCAGCCTACGGTGTAAGGAACTCAGATGTCAAACCCGTTAGTGGAATCGTTTACATTTACATTACTGTACTTGTACTGGGGGCACAATGCAGCCTAAACCTAATCCCTAACGCACAAAATGCTACACGTACGCGCCCTAGAGCGAATCTTTGATGCAGTTTAGGACGTAGTTGAAGATGCTGTCCGGTGGAATCTCTCCGTTCAGCACGTAGATGTCCTTGCGGCCCTTGAACTCCCGATAGTGCCGCTCGTACATGGGCCACACGCACATTTCGAAGTATCCGACCACGTCCGGCGGATCGTACACGCGCTGCATCCGCCGGGCGTAGCACCGTTCGTACGGCAAGTGGATGTGGAACTTCACGGTGCACAGGTCGCGCGTGAACGAGTGGTTAAAGATGAGGAAACCCTCCAGCAGCAGAATGTTCAGCTTCATGTTCAAGCTTTGGTACGATTCGTTCTTTGATTTTTTGATTAAATTCGTCGCCCGCTGGCTCGCGGTACCGTTCTCGTCGTATTTGGTCAGAAAGTTGCTGAGGAAGTGATCGGCGAACAGGTTGTACTCGTCCATCGCCGGTTCGACCGGATCCGGCCCATCCATCTCCCGGTCCCGGTCGCCATTCTGGTGGTGGTTGCGCAGCTGCTGACAGTCGTACAGAATGAACTTATGGCCGAGCACCTTCATCACGTCCTGGCACATGCGGTCCATATCGAGCGAGCCCATCACCTCCCAGTTGATGTGGTTAAGCTTTTTGATTATCTCATGCCGCGGGCTGTCCACCGGAAGGAAGTAATCGTCCTGGCAGATCGACACCACTTGGTTCAGATGTAGATTCTCCCTGAAGAACATGGTGCCTTTGTGCGCGAGGAAGTACGTTTCGAGCGCTTTGGCGAGCGTCGTTTTGCCCCCGTTCGTCACGCCCGAGATTCCTATTACGAGCCAGGTTTCCATCGTACTGCAGCAGCGCTGGCGAGAGAAGGTTACAACGAAGATTAGCGATGGGAAGAAACTTGCGACTATCAGAATGACGCAGGTTAACTGCACAGCGAAAACAACGAAACGGTCCTCGCGTTGGGTGTACCTTTGCTGCACGAGTATCGCAACCAGTTGGCATGGAGCGCAAACGCCTGATCCGCACGAGAATATGATTACGAATCGTAATCATTTTCTCCCGACGGCTCGAACCTAAAACTCACCACCACGGTTTTTTAGTAAACAAAAACGTTCCTTCTTATCTGTTTGTCTGGTAAATTTGTTGCTATTGCCTGTTATGACATGCCGCGCAAGGCACTGGGGTGAGTTTCCTATTTGCAAAGGCTTACGACCACGATCAAGGGCTGCAGATAAACACTTTTTACTTTGGCTAAAACACTTTTGCTTTTATCTTCCTACAATTCCCGTCCGTTCTCTGGCTCTAGCTTGAGTGATTCGCCCAGATATGCACTACTTACCCGCGTGTGTGCCTTATGGTTGCGGAATTCGTACGCCAAGGTGGTACAGGGAGAAGGCTGATAGTCCTCCGACTAGCAGCACGCCGAACAGCGCCGGTACGAGGAATGCAAAGCGCATCGGTGGAAACAGCGAATAGATCCAACTCTCTGCGAGAAATTAAACAATAAAAAAGCAGACTCAATTGTAGCCAGATCAGAACGCACTGATTCGGCCCACGGAGCCAATAGAACCAATTAAACTCGCTACGATTGCCAGCGTCATTGGGGCTCGTATCGTTTCTCATCGTCGCATAGCCTGGGTCAGCACGTAAGCCAGTGCGCCAGTGTTTGTGTGGCGAGGCGTCAAGGTTATTCGCGAGTTTGTTGGTTTTTTTCACCCGAGTGTATCGTCAAACTTCCTATTCGCCGACCACCATTAGACGAAGGAGGGAGAGTGCTTCTGCTACAACGACAATCACAAACCCAGGCGCGCTCTATTGTCCATCAATTGCGTGAAGGAGCTGCTGTGAGACTACAACGCGTTTTGCGTGTGAGCGTAGCTGATTCCCGTGTTATGTTTTTTTCCCTCGACAACACTAGAACCGAGCACAGCCTTACCGTCTCTAGCATCGATCACCATGAACGGCAGAACCGCGACCCAAAATACGTAGTAGAAAAATGTGCCGAATGTTGCCGCCAAAATCAGCTTCCCCAGAGCCGCATTCGATGCCATTCACTGCAAAACGGGATACGAAAATAAACTGATTGCGTTTTCTTATGCTCTTTTAGCGCTGGTGATGCGTACTTGATGATCTTATCACCGTGTTTCTATTTTTTTCCTACAAGCTCTCGTAATTGTTGTTTTTAAGTGGATTATACGTGTGTTTACATTTTTTGTGGTTTGTTTGTCCAATTATTTCAAATCCCAAACAGGTCCGATCATTTCTGCATACTTGACAGTTCGCTGTTTGTCAAAAATCACAATGGGAATCGACATGTTGATTTTAAATTTTCTGGCCATGCCTATTAGTTCGGAATCGCACCATATCTGGCGCTGGTGTCACTCATTCGCGCCTTGCATCTCGCTCGCTCGATTCGAGCTGCCAATCTTCGCCGGCGATTCAAATGGCCGTTTGTTCGAGATACGGAGATTGTGCATCTCTTTCTGGGGCAAATTCTGAAAATTTGTCTGCACACTGGGCCGAAACTCAGATACCCGCGGCCAAATTCGGGCGGAAACTTTCACATTTCTGAGCAATCTGAGTAGTGATTACGGGTGGTTCTTTTCGTTGCCTAGCTCTGTTTATTTCATCCGACGTTGACGATATCACAGACGATGGATACGCTACAACGGTTTTAACTTCAACGGCATGTAAATGACTGAATGTGAAGAAGCCCTGAAGAACTAACCAAGAAATTGATGATGAAGGACTAAAGCTCTAAGACTTTGTGTTACAATAGACAATATTGCGATCAGGCTGGATCAATGACTTGCTGCACAGATCCTGGAAAGGTTCCTGACCACGTTTCAGTAAGAGCAAGATAAATCTTTTGCGGGAAACACCGAATGTCCGGAGTGGACGACCAATTTACTTCCAGTCATTATGAGCTACGTTCTGAAATGAACGAGTTGGACGAGAAAGCAAGCGATGATGAAATTGGAAAAATGTGTATGTTCTCTCGTATGATCGAGATTGTATCGAAACTTCACCAGAAGGAGTTACTTTTCTGTTTGGGTGAGCCTCCTGCACCAGATACAAGAATTGATGGCGAATTGAAGGAAAACCAACGCTCCAACGTACGTATGAACTTTCATCACCATGTCTTATTTATTCGTAAATCGTTCACGGGCACTGAGGTACTCTGCCGGAAGACGAAAGATGGTCCTCTTGGCAAGGTGCTACTAAAATAATCTTACAGAATTACGGTGCACGATGCATGATTGCGTTGATTCCGATGTGAAGTGAATTGATTTAAAAACAAAACCAAACTCGGAAGGAGCGGAAACAAATCGAAAAAAAACAACAACGACCCAAAGGGGTCAATAAATAAATAAGTCACTAATCGGAGTTTCGTGCTTTCTATGTTCCGACCCTCGACAGCAACAGGATCCAAACGACGCGCTGCCCTCTACGGATCGAATGTAAGTTTTGCCACTTCCAGACGCTGGTTTGACGCCTCCTTAGCTTATGCTTTTCGTGTGGTTGCGGCGGTGGAGCACTCGCCGTATGATCGAATTTCGAGATCTGGAAAAAGATAAGGAAGACATTAGAGAGTCCGTGGAGGACAATAGATAAAAAAAACTGTCGCCACGCACCGTCATTGCCGCAGGTACGGGCACAGCGTAGTTTGCCCCGGTTCGAGTAGGTTACACCGTCCGTGCCGCAGACCGGTTCGTACGACTGTGCCACCGTGTTTCGGATGCAGCGTCGCTCACAACCGTGCTGGATCTGCTTCGGCGTCCGCGTTGGTGCCCCGGTACTGGCCGTACCATTGGTTGCGTGTGGTACACCCTGATCGATACGATCCTGGGCTCCAGAGCCATCTTTCGGATCCTTCGAACCGGACGTGGTGGCTGTTGGTTCGGTGCTGGAACTGATCGACACGGTCGTGTGCTTTACCTGCCGTATTACGGCCCCTGAAGCGGCATGTTGGCTGTCGGCATGTTCCGGTTCGTTCGTGTGCTCTACTACCGGCTTGACAGCCGCATCCTGAGTACGACGTCCGAATTTCCAGTAGCTCTGGGGAGGAGCCGGTGCTCCGCCGTGATGATGATGGACAGGATGGTGCATCATCGGATGGTGGACGGGATGGTGTAGCTGCAGGTGGAGTGTTTGCGCACCGGGTCCAGTGATGACTGGCGCATGTTGTGGTTGATGCAGTGCCTGCGGTTGCGGAAGTGGCAGATACTGTGGGGCGGCATAGGCTGCCGGTTCCGGGAGGTGCTGATGATCGACGGCAGTTTCATTTCCGTGCGATCCGTGGAACTCGCTCACCACGTTCTTCTGGTGGGTGCCACTTTTGGACGGGAACTCAAAGTACTTCTGGATGAAAACGTGCGGTTGCTGATGGTGCTGCTTCTGGTACTTCTGCTTGATGTGTGAACTGTACGTTTTGTGGATCGGCTTCTCGACTGGACTGTCGGCATGGTGGTCTCCGGTAGCGGCTCCTGCCTGTTGGACATTGCTGTAGGATGTCGCCGATTGCGGATGCGCGTGCGACGAGACCGACTGCTCTTCCTTGGGGAAGTAATAGCTCAAATGCGTCTGAACGGTGGGTTGCTGCGGTGCAATCACCTGTTGCGGCTGTGCGTATGACTTCGTGTGCTGAGGTTGCTCCTGCTCGGTCACAATCGTCTTCGGGTGGTAGAAATTGGTCGATACGGACACGGACTGCGGTTTCTTCGCAACCTCCTGCCACTTGCCGCTCGAATGTTCACCGCCTGCTTGTGATGTGGCAACAACGGTGTGATGAGCATATAGAGGCTGTTGCTGTTGCTGTTTTCCCTGGCTTCCAACGTAGCTGGTAGCACCGCCCGCGGACGGTGAGTAGTGGTGGTGATGCTGCGCTGCCGGATGATTTCCAACGTCGGGCGATGATGGCTTCGTCAACGGGATCGCGTTTACCTTGTAGTGGCCGACCTCTTCCTGCACCTTGAAGTTGAAGCTGGCCGGCAGCTGCTCGGGCTTGACGAACGCTGGTTTGTCCTGTACCAGGGGCGAAAAGGAAGGCTGTGGTTGACCAAGTTTCAGTAGCTGATCTTCGGAATTTACGGCCGGTACGTAGTTCGGGGGCGGCGGCGATGGCAGCGTCTGGGCGGGCACGGCTTCGGCCGGTTTGTGCGAGATTGACAGCAGCTGGCTCGGCTTCAGTGGCGCCAGCTGGTGGTGGTACTCTTCCTTCGTCTTCTGCGGTGCCACCAGATGGTGGATGTCGGAGGGTTTGAACTGTGGCGACGGCACAAAGTGATTGGGTCCGTGCTTGCCGAAGCCCTTTAGCATTCCTTCCAAACTCAGGATGGGCAGCATGTGCTCCAGCGTGAACATTTCACCGTCGCTCGTATGCAACTCTGTAATGAAAGGTGCAATTTCTGTGTTACCTCACATGCTTCGTAGCTTTTATGGATGACATTATTATACTACCGGGATAGGTGCCATACGTGGCCACACCGCCGGACGCAATCTTCACCGTCGGCTCCTTGAAGTAGATCTTGCGTCGTTTCTCGACCGGTCGTATGATCAGCAGTGGTATCTCGCCGTTCGATCGTTTGGGTTTGCGAATCAGCGTTTTCTTGTACTCCGTCACACTGGCGCTGGCAACACTGTCGGCGATTTTGGATGAAGACGCTACTGGTGCTGAAGCTACAGCTGGGGTGGGTTTCTTAAGTTTTTCTTCCGCCAGCACCAGAGGCGCTGGAAACCATAAAAGGAACGTGTAAGAATGAATTTTAGTACAGTACCGATCATAAATGGTTAAACTAAAGTGAATTTATCATGATTATAATTCAAAGCAGTTTTCATTGCTCGATCTAACGGCTAGGATTACCTAGACGGTGGATTAACGTTTGAAGTACATAATGAGTTAACCATTTTTAAGGTTATTCATCTGCTACGTTCGGTGTAACGTTTGATCAGGAAGTTTACGACTTCATTTTCGTAAAATCGTTGTTGCGGTTTTTCTTAATCTTTTTTTTGTCACTTTCTCGATCAAGACAGGGCTACTAAGTCGCATTCTTTACACGACTTTTAAAGGAAAATGTTACTTAAAACCTGTTTTATACTCTAAAAATCATAATCATGTACAACATTTTAGCGACAATGAAAGATTTGAATGTGTGTGTAGGTTTGTTTTTGCTCCAGCCACCTCAGACTGCCCTAAGAAAATCATAGCGCGGCTTTCTACATCACACGATAACGAAATCGAAACCCGAAAAGCGAGAACCGAAGTAATTTAAAATAATGAGTTCCGCCGTCTGGAACATAGACGTCGGAAAGCCAGCAAAAAAAAGGCTACGAACGTTATTGTACGCTTGAGACACATTTTAAATTACTTCGCACACTACTCCAGCGCCATTTCACTATACCGCGTGTTATAGTACTTCGTTTTCTTTTTTGTTGTTGCCTTACCTGCCACCAGCAGCAACACCCAAAAGGATTTCATCGTTGTGTGTATGTGGGTTTTTTTTTGTGTGGCCAGCGACACTTTGTCTTTTGCGGTCTTTTCGCGATTTCACGCTCGCGTTCTACGGGGTGATGTACACGGGCGAAAATTAATTTCCACTTTACGAAAGGGAACCGGAAAAACCTTTCCTTAGTATGTTCGTCCGTTCGTAGCACCGATGGCGCACGGTAGGATATATGTACGTCACAAGAGATTTTCTGGTTTCTTGCTCGATTGCTCGACGAACTTGCGTAGCGTGAACTTTTTTCCACACCGTCACGTTTGAATAGTTTTATAAATTCTTCGTTTTTTAAAATTCCTTTTAATATTAATCCACTTGCACGTTCTGTTCTGCTCAAAAAACGGTTTAGAAACGGTTTTTGTTTTCTGATTCAAATCACATACACTCTTTCTCAGCTGCTTTTGTCCCGTCTAGTCACTCCTTTTTCGCAAAAGAATCACTCCACAATCGCGCACAATCGTCTGTTGCACCAATATTGATCTGGCTACCAAAAAGCCACACCGTTTCCGTTCACGAAATGCTTCCGTATGTTACCGGCACCCGGACCGTCCCGGGCAAGCGCTGGCCAATGAATAAACCTTCCCCGGAAAGGTGTTCAAAATTTTGAAACATTTTCGCGTTTCCTTCCCGGGGGTGTTTTCCTCCAGCGATTGGGGTGTGCGTGCGTGTGCGTGTGTTAACTTTTACGACCCCAACACACGCCCCGCCAACCGCTCCCGTCCCGACTCGCGCCTACCACCGCTCGAGCAACTGATGATTGCGCTGGATTTTCGATCTTCGCTTTGATCTCCACTTTCTTGACACCGTTCGGTCGAAGATCACGGCGCTGCTGATCGCGTTTTGGGTGAAGAAGCGTTTGCTTTCGCGTAGTTTGTGTTCCGTTTTGTTGTTTGATGTTGCTAGATAGACCTTTTTGCTTCTCTTCCTCTGCCACACGAGGAGGTTTTTCTTTCCAGCTCTTTCCACCGAAGATGCTGACGATGGTATTTGGTACGCACGGGGAAATTCGTTGGACCCAACCGAATTGCTTCTGCGTTCGGCTTGCGTTTCGCATCGGTAAAAGCGTTACAGAAACAAAAAAAAAACTTAAAAGCACATAAAATCACTTCCCACCAACATTATCAGAGCTTTTTGTAATCATTAGTTCAACCAGACAGTGATAAAGTTTTGATTTATCGTTAAGAGGAAAGGGATTAAAATTTGGAATTATCATCGATTTATTTGGATTTTCATTCGTGAATGGTTTTATCAGATTCTAACACAAAAGATAATCTGTTCATCATTATTGATTATTGATGGATAAATTATCGCGGTCTTTAGCATACAATTTTTCTTATGCCGTGGTGTTTTATGCATTTGGATTTTCTATCTGTAACCATGTATAATATGTAAGTTTCTCTCAGTCATAGTTGAAACCCTTTTTGAAAAGCAAACCTTATTTTGTCATAGCTATAAACTCATCAATCGCCAGCGTTCCAAACAGCGAATGGTTTGGGTTTGTTTTTGATGGTTTTCAACTTTTAATTGCAACACAACCCAAACCTTTACTACACTATCATAGCGACGCCAAAATGACACTGTTATCTTGATGGTTTATGGCGATGAATGTAGAAATCAAAATGAAAGAAAGTAAACTGACGAATGCAATAAGAGCGGTATTTTACAAGGCGCCACTAAAATCAACACGTTGGAACTGTGTACAGGTGTTCGGGGTTCCGCAGAGAACAACGCCGGTAATTGAAACAATCGACCCGAGCTTACCATTGACACGCACCATAGTCGCATTTCGTTATGAAACTTTTCATTTTCCCGCTCATCAAAACCGGAAGGTAGGATGGTGGTACCCTCGCCACCCCCTCCTCCCCCACCAACCATTACGGGGGCCGGTTACGGAAGGGTTCGTTTTTGGGTGCTTTATTTACTTCGCTTAGACGATCCGGATCCGGCGTTCGAAAACGTTGGCTCCTCATACGAAAGCACTGTTTTTTTCCTGTTTTATTTAAACGATTTTTATTTCACTGTGTATTTTTCTTTCTTGCGGTCGTTTCATTCGCATATGTTTTTTTGGAATCTGGCTCTCGATGCGACGGGTCGATGCTTTTTAAACGCGCATTAATTGTTTTGGTTTTCTTGCGCCATTCTGCGCCACCCGGGAAAAGCTTCACGTGCGGTACAGACGAACGGAACGGTTTTAATAGGTACTCTGGAGGTGTACCATGTGCCGTGGAAAAATTAATTGAAATTGAAAAAAAGGAAACTCAGGCCCCCATCTTTCTCCCATCGCGTCCTTCCGCTGCCATCCCTGTCATGCTCTGTAGCAAACAATTGTTGGCGAAAAAATCGGTCCGCAGCCAACGAAGATCGTGCAGGTGCATTATCGAAATTAAATTTGAGGTCAGACACGATCACTTTCTCTGCCGCACAGCCGTTGCAGGCCACCGTTCCGAGGGGTTTTCTCTAGCCCCCAAATCGTGGGTGCGCGTCATGTGCGCGGGGTTGATGATTTTTCGGGTGGGATCGAGACGGCGCTGGTACCGAACGACTGCGGGGAGTTAATTATGAGCAAAAAATAAAAAAGCTAATGGTAGCGCTCTTTCGGCGTGCAAAGCGCAAGATTTTCGGAAAATAAGGCTTCAACGGATCAATAAAGCACCGGCGAAATGCAGCATGTGCTTTCCTTACGCCCGTGCGTGGAACAATCTGTCCAAACGAAATTCGGAAGCGTCAACTACAATGACGCCGGTGCGCACTGATGTACGACTGGATCCGGAAGGCAGATGGGATCAATTAAAAGCTAGCTTAAATTGAATTGTTTTCTTTTACTTTTGGATTTTACTTTGGCCGGTTTTGCTTTAATCAAATCTAAATAATGCTCCATGCTGAATTAATCCTGCATGAGTGGGACGTACGATTTTCATAGCTTCATAAAACTGGAGTTAGGCTCTTAGTACTGTATTGTATGTTTTGGAACATTCTTCAAGCACATTCTCAAGACGAGTAGCTAGAGGTGTCTTAATTGTTAAGGGCACGGTATAGTAATCATTACCTTATTTTACGTTTCACTAATTTTAAATGATGCAAAAAAGAAGCCCTCGGTAACTTTCACGAGAAAATAGTATCCTAACGATGGTCATAATGAATTTAATTACTATAATTGTTAAATTCCTCCGCCTCGGTGATTACCTTTTATCACCTTGGTAATGCGAGTGCTGCTTTGCATTCGTACCGAAACCGTCAGATCAATAATTTGGAGCAACGTCAAATACTTTCCGCCAAAAGGCTAATGACGTCTGGAGCCGGGTCGATCTTTCGGAACGCTTTCGTTTTCACCAGTAATGTGCCGGAAGATGCGCCGTGTCGTTGGGTTCCGATCGGCCGGATCGGGCGTGTGTGAAAACACGCCCAAGTGTGCCATCACTTTCTACGCAGCAGTTCGGTGGGCAAACGTGGTGGCTCGCATCGGGAGTAGTGTTTGATTGTTATGCCCCTTTTACGATGTTGCTATTTTGTTTCGAGCAGTTGTGGCAGTGTGCACATTATGAGGCAGGAAATTCCCAATCAACAGAAACATAAACAGACTTGAGCTACTTGAGAAAACAGAAAACACTGCAGTGACGAAGAAGGAAGCTGCCCGGAAGGAATGCGCCGATACTGACTAAACACTCTCGTAATGCCCGGATTGACAATCCCCGGATAAACGTCGCCGAACGTGGGTTATTTTTTATTTTTTATTGTGAGCGAGTGTTTATCTTTTCACAGCCGACTCCAAGTGTGCTCCAAATGCCAGACAAATTGGCCTCACAGTTTGGTTTGAAGTTCTTGGTCGAACGGGGTTACACAGCTGCCGGAGGCTAGAGTCGTCGTCTCATTAGAGGATGCCTGGTCGATGCCAATCAAAGTAGAGCTCGTTAAGTGCGTGTACGCTGGAATGGTGAGTGAGAAGCAAACGAGAAGTGAATCTCATCGTATCAGATATTGTGCTCCCACTTTTCTGACGCTTGACGCTGGTTTGGAACAAATAGAATGTACAAACCATGATGTTCAAAGTTGTTTTCCATTGTTCGAATAAGCAGATAAGCGACAAACCTTAACCAACTCTTAGCGCTGTAATGATCGATTACTATGCTAGCAAATCTCTCAAAATACTTCACAAATAATTATAAGTCGCTGACAAATTTAAACACATAAAATCGTTCGATTGATGTAATCAAAATCTTGTTTTATTCGATCGATCGTTATCATGTCGGTTTTTTTTCTATCCATGCTTGTGGCTGCTTTAGCTTTAGGCTGCATGCTTGTGGCTGCACGTAGCTTTTATTTTTTTGCAAATAAACTTGCAAGAGAGTAAAGAAAGCACCAGAAAAAAAGGCTTCATCTCTTCCTTTGCGAGATGCTATTTGCACAACGCATTGAAGAAGGAAAAATCAATCTCTTACCATCGGAGAAACCCGAGTTTGGCCCAATTACGATGACATGATTTTTGGCATGCTTCTGCTCCTTCTTCGATGCTCGTACCATTCAACGTGACCTAGACGCCAAAGTTCATCCCATACGCCGGTCGCTTCCAGGCCGTGCTTTCCGCCACGTTCGCGTTGTTCAATTGCGCGGGCGTACCGAGCTCTGGCGTTGTGCATTAGCTGGCAGTGCTGCGAAACGGTCGGTCGGGTTTTCTTTCGGGGCTAATGAAACGTTTCCGTTTCGATCGTGTCTTCGTCGTGCAAGGCGATGGAACAGGCGCCATCGAGTGCAGTAGGAGGAGTTTAACGGCATCATTCGGTTCGGTCACTTCCTGCTGCACCACGGTGTAGAGAGGTGTTAAAATATGCGCACTTTTTGGGCAGGTCTGGCAAATTGGGGAAAGGTTAGGGCAGCACGGTAAGACGTTCGGAAAGGGTACAATTTTCGGGCAATCCACGCTTACGGCTTGTCCGTAACCCAATTCCACATGGAACGTACGTTCGAGCTTGCTTCTGTCGGCAGAAAATGACAGAGTAGCGTAAGTAACATTCTAGGGAGGGTGAACAAAAGGCATAGAAAGTGGGAACGCAGTTGAGTTGCTTCAATTCAAATGTAAAATGTATTTAACGTAGAGACAGAGAGAGAGAGAGTCAAAAATGTAATGTTCGAAAAGCAATGATTGAAATATTGCATTGTTTATCGCATCATTCATGTTTTATAATTACATTTTACTTAATGGTCCCTACAGGGGATTAATAGGCGTGGACATTGTTTCGTCAATCTCTGGATAGATTGAGTTGTCGGTGGTATTTGCTTTTTTTCATCATTTCTAAGTATCACGGTGGAATTTAAACATCAAGCACAAGTGTTTAAAATTTTTGAACAGCAGTACAGCGACCAGTGACATTGCTATATATCTATCCTCTTATCAATTATATTGACATTACTATTGAACCATTTTTTTTGGCAAGATGTGATTGTTTCGCGTTTAATAATCATGGCTTTAGATAGAGGAAAAGACTTTTCCTCATTAGAGCTTGTCTTCATGAATAATGAATTCAGCCATCTATTTTATTGGAATTAACATAGATTTATTGTTGTACTATTTAAATACAGAAATCAAAATCAATAACAGTTTAGCTTACCGAAGCTAAGGTAAAGTCAAACGAAATCACCAAAACAAGCTACTAATGATCGTTACTTATCGATGCACTAATCACACTAATGTCCCATGGCCACTTAACGACGGCGCAAGCACCCGTGACTTTGTTGCGCAATGTGGTTTCTTTCACTTCCGATTAATCGGTACGAATTAGTCGCAGCAAAACGAGCCATGTCAAACGATTTGCATCCTCCGACGCCTTAACTGCTGCCAATTTATCACGGCACAAGCGCTCCATGTGACACCGCACACACGCGTGATTGCGCAAGCGGCTATGCTTTCACCCTTTTTCGTTTGCGGAAAACTCGTCGTGCTTTGCTTCGCGGGTGTGACACGGCCGGAGTAATAATCCTGCTGCTGCTGTTGATGATGGTGGTGAAAAACGATCAAAGACTTCTCGTTAGAGCTACACACACACACACACGCACGCACGCACGCGGGGCTCTCGCGCGTACACGGTCTCGGATTCGTCGAAATTGAAATTTTCTCCTCATTAAAGCAACCGAAAATGCCGACGCATGACGAATGATACGGTTATACGGTGGTGGCGGAGGATTTTGTTTATTATTTTCATGCCGTATTTCGTGCCACCAAACAGCAGCAGCCGTGTGTGTGTGTGTGTGTATGTGGTACGGATAGATATAAATTAGAAATCTTCTTTAATGCTCCATCTCTTGCGCGCCCTTTCTCTCCGCTGGGCTCCTTACATCTAGTGGAAGTGCGCCCGATGCATGCAAATGTGTCGGGTCGGCGCGCGTCAACACTATGAACATCTTCAGCAAATGCCCGACTTTTTGATCAAAACTCCTGCGAAGACGGTAGGCAAGATGGAGAAAAATTGATTATTAGGCACGGTTTCACGTACTTGGTGTTTTGGGGCGGTTCGGCTCATTAGGCAAAAGCGTGAAGCTTGTTAAGTGTCGTACAAATGGTGAACGCATTTCTGTTTCACCATTTCCAGTTTTCCTTTCAATATCCGAATATCATCGGAAAGTGTAGTGAAAAAATGCTGCTTTGTTGTTGATGATTAGTATATCATTATACTCTCTTGCAGTGCCTGTTGTTGTTTACCTTAGGTCAGCTATGAAAAGCTACTTACTTGGCTTTGCCCCGCACCGATTGGCGCACTCCAGTTTGTACTGATTGTGGTAGGTGGTGTGATCGGTACCGCATACCGGATTGTACTGTGACAGCGTAAGACAGTTGGACATGCAGCCGTAGAACGCTCTCGATCGCGTCGCCGGCTTACTCTCCACTTCCGCCGAAAGCTCAAGCGTCTCGACGGCGCTGGGTCGCTTGTTTGTCAACGAAGGCCCCGCCGGCCAGTCGGTGTTCGTTTCCAGCGCCAGCGTTGTACTCGACAGGGGACGATTCCGTGCTGTTCGATGGAGATGTGTTGTTGAATCGTACGATTAGTCATGGTTTCCGATCGTGATCGCAGATCCACAGGGCTTACCGAATTTCTTGCCCAGCGCGAACGTGTTTGGCGACCGATGAAGCCACGGACTTTGACGGCGAACGCGTCGGACATACGTATCAGCACCGCTTGGCTCCGCAAGGGCCACCAGTAATACCGCTGCTTGGAAAGGGAATTAGAAGAAAATAATGAACCACGGTCGAGATGTGATTTCCATTCGGTCGGAAAACGAATTAGCTTGCCGTGGGCTGTAATTCGTGCCCACTTCCCGTTAGCTTCCCGGTTCGATGGCGTGGCGGTCTTTAGGGTCTTTATATTGCATTTGGATTATTGCACCGACCCGGCACTGTCTAATAATGGCACACAGACCTTCCCGCACTAGGTCATCATTAGCAAGGCGAAGGCATAAAGCAGCAGCCGCAACAGTGGCAACAGTGAACGGTGAACATACCGGAGGCCAAAGGAAACCCCCCGACACAACAAATAATAATGGCAGACGATCGACCGGTAGTCGATCAAACGCGAACCCCACAATGAATCAATGACGGCGACGACGCACAGTGGCCCATTCAAGAGCTACGAGCTGACGATGATATTTATGGCACAAATTTACAAACAATATTTTTATCTATTTTACTCTAAACTTTCCACTGAATCTTGCAAAAAAAAACCTATCCACTCAATGTTGAAATTGATATCTTTGTTGAGAACGTTGCTTGTTGTAAAAGTCAATACGATTTTGATTTAAATGATGATACTGATTTTAATAAGTGATGAAATGAACGATCGCCATAGTGATCTACCCCCGGACCATAGTGCAGTGGGCTCATCATCATCAGCATCGCGAACTGACCTCCACCGAGTAACACACAAGCGTGGACTTTGTTTTCGATGATGCTGGATTCGGCACGCGGGACATTGACAGCGAGCCAGCTAGCGTCCCATAGTGAGACGGTCCGGTTCCATGAACTTGAAGCAGTTTTCCGCTTGAAAGCGCGTTTAATTGGAACCGCAGCACGCTGCGGCCGTCTGTTTCAGTCACATTGAGTTACTTAACGGAGATGCGAATCGTTGCAGAAGGGAAAAAATACAGCGAAGGAAGTATTGTTTGTTTGGATGGGTTATCGTTTATTGGCTAACGGAAATTTCACTTCCCCTAAAGGTCAGGTTCAGCAAAAAGTGGATTGACTGGCGAAAAGGTGCGAAATAGTTACGAAATGGTTATAAAGTCACGCGCGAATATTAACGGCGGATTGGCAGGAACGAAAATGAGCGCTATTAATTTCGTAACATAGCGCATTAATTGATTATAATTAATTATAAATTGGTAGAATTAAGAGGAAGGCTATGGTGATTGTTATGAATTTTGTTAAATCAAAGCGAACTTTTAATGGGATTTGGAAAAATTTTGCGAAACACAATTCGAAAAACCAAGATGCACCATCATTAAACGCTTTTCCTTTGTTTTTTGTACGGTTTTTTCGCAATTCACCACGAACTTTACGGCCCTCACGAACCTTCTCTGTACCTTCGCTCAAAAAGAAAACATTAGCATCTGTGTAATTTTCGCACACTTCTCTTCCCACTGTGAAATATAGGATCAGTTCGGGTCGGCAAAAGTCGGAATGGAGCCCCAAAACCGCACCGCCGTGAAAAATGGCATGGCAATTGAAATTTTTGCTCGTATGGAGCTCAACTGCCAGCAACATTTCCCGACCCGTGCCCGTAGTCAGCAGCGGAAAAGAAAAACAAAAATATTCCACAAGAGAAATCCTTCTAGAGGTCTCGTTTTTTTCTACCCAGCTTGGGGATTGTAAGATTTTGCTTGTTTGTTTCAATCTTCACATTCAATCAAAGCTCAGCCACAAATTTACACGGCAAGACGCACACACGCATGAATTGTCGGGCAATTGCTTCTTTCCAGCGTATGGTGGTGGGAGAAGATGAATTCAATTAGCCTCAAATCAAAAGCAGATCACGTTCGGTAATTATTTGCCAGCGATTATCAGCGGATGTCCATTTGATAGGAAAGTGCAAATCGTAGCGAAAGCACACACAAACACACACACACATACGCAGAGAGTCGCCTGGAGTGTTTGGAGTGTATTTTTATTCAAAAGTCTATCATTCAAATAAGATTTACTTAAATAAAACAAGTAACAAGCTTTATTCCTCTTTTCCGCGAGAAATCTTATACAAAAAGATATCTTTTCGAGAAAATTCGTCCGCAAAATAATACCTCAATGCACCATACGCGGACGGTGAAGGTGAAGATGGTTTTCCATTTCCATATAGCCTTGCGCAGACGGCGGCTCGACCTCCATCGACGGACGGTGCGGGGATGCATAAAGTAGATCACCAGCGAAACACAAATTACCGCGATGACTCACTGCTGCTTGTATCTTTCATCTACGCAACAGTTGCATTTCTAGTTTTTGTTGCTTTGTTTGAATGTTTTTTTTGTTGTTCTCTACATTTTGCTATATCGTTTCATATCTCATTACCGAACCACAAGCCCCAATGCTCACCGGTTGCTGCAGTTGGATGGATACGCATGAATTAATGCACGTGTAAGCAAGCGTGCCTTTGAAAACGTTTAATTGAAGAGTGGTATGTTTTTTGCAGCATAATCATGAAAAACGCGTCTAAGGGGTTGAGCATTATCAACCAACTAGGCTCTGGTTAGCCTTTCGATAAAGAGAAAACAAATAAAGCCAAATCACATGGATGTCTTAAAGTTTTGAGTAAAGCATTTTGTGAGAACAATCACACAGCTTTTCATGCCAAACTCTTTCACTATGTGATCGAAACGAACTGGATGTAAGATACACGGCCTTCCGACAGATGGCCGACAGCAACTTGATCGACACGATCGCATGAAATGGGCATGAAAGAAACGTAGTATCGAAACGCGCCCGGCACGTAAACACTTCCGCGATTTAACGACTGTTACAATTTTGAAGCACTTGGTTCACAGCACCTGCTACTCACCTACTAGAAGCACCCCGACAAACGCTCCCCGTCCGCTTCGCTCCATCTTGACGTGAGTTGTGGTTGAGCGGCAAGTCTGTGGAAAATGTGAATCCGCCTGTGCTGCACTGTAGGCCCGCGTTTGGGCCTCGAACGCTGGACACCGTGTCGAATGCAATTTAACAACGCTTTGCCGCCACCTCACACTCGCAACCTTAGACGCCCTCGACACCCGCTAGTTCCGGTTTCGATGCTGCGTTGAGATCTTCTCGTTCGCTCACGGCTTCGCAAAAGAAACGCAGCAGTCGGCGGATTCGTCCGGAGCTAACGAAGAATCGACGCTAACTGACCGCACACGGTTTAGTCCTGCCGAGGCTCAAGAAGTCGATCCGGTGTGACGTTCAAGGTGGGTGGTTGCGGTAGCGGCTATGCGGAGTGGGAAATGTTCTTGACGCCTTGAGAAAGACGGCAACTGGAGGGGAGAACGGTCGGAAATCGGAAGTCGAATGTTTATTAGATCGAGCACAAACGATCAACACAAAAGCACACGAACGTGGATTCGTGGAGGGGATGTGGAAAAAAGAATTAAAAGAGAGCAAGATTTGGAATTTTATAGTTTTTTTGTTTTTTTTTCTCAGCTTTTAGCTATAAAATCATCCCTTGGGTGATTTGTGGAAAAGATTTTCAAATATAAAATAAATAGTACTAATGGTACTTGAAAGTAAATCTACACATGAGAGTTACACATATAGGTAGCACAAATATGAGTGTTAATTAGTGTTTACAAATTATAAAAAAACCACTTCCACCAACGATACTTATCTCAAAGGTTGTTTCCTTCCACACAATGTCTCACATCCACTTGGCAACTGATTAACGCTTTTGTAACTGACCAACCTCTATGGATTTAGGTTGAGACGGTTTCGTTAACGAGATCTTCACCCGAATCCGGTTTCTTAACGATGTCAATCATTGGCGACAAATGCGAGATGACAGATAGTGATTAAAACAGGTTCGACTACGAACTTTATTTCATTTGGGCGCTTCTAGAACGTCTGACTTCTTAGCGATTCCCGCGCCTGGGTCAACAGGAATTGTGTTACCAAGCGCGTTCAAGTGCGACCGCAGAAGATAAATGATGATTATTCGCGAGTTTTCGAGTCCCATTGGATTTGGTTGGGTTATAAAAGATCGTTCAGAGGCTGGGTGTAAGGGTTTCAATCTTCGGATAAGACGACAATAAAGGTTCTTTCTCTGGAAACATGGCAAGGTGAAAATATACTGCTGCTTTGAGGAATATTTGTTTGACACTGTACATCAGTTAGAACCATCCAATATATCATGCACGTGTTGTACTTGAGCGTCCTCTAATTGCTCTTCTCGGATCTAGTTTCCTACCTCATTGCTCGTCCTACGTCAATGATTCGTTCATGTCAACGACACGTGAGCACTCCGTCATCGGAATCTGCGCCTCAACCCCCATCACACGCTATTTATGAGCTAGTACGATCCACTGTCGCCCGGAGGGAAGCAAGACTGCAGCTTTAATGGAGGCAGCATCCTTGTCGGAGCATCGATTTCATCATGCGCCGAACGAACCGATCGAAACTGAAGTTACGGATACTTAGAAGCGACTCGGGAATCGGTCGAATAGCTCTTTCCACGTGTCCTGAGCTGCTGCCAACGTTCCCTTACCATTTCCCCAACTCCAACGCCAGTCATATCTGCGTCGAAGCGTGAATGATGGTTTGATGAGAGGAATGGCCACCGGTGGGGGACCGTTGGGATTGGTCGGTTCGGTTTCGTTTTTGATCCTCTTCGTTCCATGGCGGAGACGGGGTGTATAATGTTGCAATTTATATTCGCTCTACGGCGTAATGATGTAAATGTCCTGGCCGCTCGCAGCTACGCTGTGTTCTCCTATTCACGAAACACATCGGGCTGCGAAGCGAACGATGCGTCGATCGCTGTGTACCGAACCTTCCAAGGTCGTCTCTGGATTGTCGTTCCACCGATGTGAAGGTAAATAAATAATGCTGGATGAAATGAGCTTCATTCTGGCGGGCGGCAAAGAATACAAAAATAAATAGAGATGAACATAAGCATGAGCAGCAGTGCAGCGGGTGATGAAAAAAGCACATCGTGAAACAAGCTCCTCAGCACACACCTACACCTACACACACACACACACATATCATCGCCAGCAGGAGAAAGTTTTCCGACGACTCGGAACGGTTGCCGCTTTCCAAGGGGTTATAACCGAACGTCTTCGGGCAAGCAGTCAGACAGTCAGGCAGGGAGACAAGCAGAAGAACCAGGCCAGGAACGCCGTCCGGAGAGGATCTTCTTAATTGCATATTTAGCAGACAGTTCAAGGTCGTATGTCTGGTGGAAAACGCTGAGCATTCGACGCTATCGGCTACCGTTCGGGAAAGGTGTTGGGGGGATCTCTATTAAAACACCGAAAGATTACGACCGCCCGATTAAAGGTGCACAGCGCTTGACGTTGATATTTAGCGGTCGGTTCAAATTAGCTCTCGGGATGTGTTTGAACGTTTAGTTGAAAGTAAAACTTTATAGTTGAAGCAAAAATGCAGAATTTTACCTGTTGTTGGCATGTTATTAAATTGCATCCTATCCTAATGAATTGGCCTTTGATTTCTAAAAAATAATTAGATAAATAGGTTTTGTTAAATAGATTAAATGATAAATTCCGATAGATATGAAGAATTTTCTCATAAAATCATGTAGCTGATGTTTTTTCTAAGATCATTTACGTAATATAAATTTGTTTTTGTTTTCTATTTGCATTTTCCAAGCTCAATCAGTAAATACTGAAATAAATTCTTCTGTGGGAAAATGGTCACCTTTGCCATGACTTCAAACTTCTACCGCAATCGCAACGATGCAAATGAAGTAAAACTGCATATTAATTTATATTCAACTAAGTATCCTATCAAAACATCCAGTGTCCGATTCGGTGAACCCAAACGGGAATTCAAACTTTCCCTCCGGAAAAAAGATACGCTACGGGCAAGCAAACAAAACCCCGTTTTTCCCCCCGGTTGGATCGTGTTAAACCGAACCGAAAAGAACAGAGATTTTATTTATGTATACTGAACCGTGGGCGACCCTTTTTCCCGGTAGCGGCATTGGCTGCTGCCCATTAGCCTGATTGAGAAACCGATCCGAACGCCCAACTCACCGATTTTTGGCTACAGGCCATCCGCTCCGGCCGATGAAGAAACACATTGTCAATCATTTGAAATTAGCAATAACAATCAGAGGGTAGCTTTGGACGCCGATGAAGAAGGTTTTTAATATGCAAAAATCATTCGCTACCGGATGTTTTCCCCCGGGAGTGGTGGATGATTTTTCTCTTCATTCTCTTGGGATGGTAAATGGCGGAGCGCACGGTGGTTTGGGAGCTGAAACAATATGTATGCGATCCAGACCACCACACGTGATTTTCAATACGGCGTACCGAAGGGCATGATCCAATAATCAAACAAAACATCTGTTGAATAGGAAAATTGGAAAAGCTTTACCGTTCGTCTCGCAAATGCCGCCGGGGAATGAAGGTGTATCGTCGGCACCGGAATGGTATGACGTTTGTTTATCTCCAACTGTTTGATTGTGTCTGCACGGGACGGACGGAAATCTGCACGGACTGCTGCCAACCGGAGCGAATCCGAGTGGAGGTGGCAAATTTATCGTGACTGGACTTTCCAGCAGCAGAAACCGTGCAGGTAGCTTCTTGTTGGGATGCTGGCGGTGTAATGGGATGAAGAAATTTCCACCGTTTCGGAAAGACAATTGGAAAGCAGCGTCTGGGAACACAGGGGAGCCAAATCACGACGCCAGCAACGGCTGCGAGCGCTCGACTGTCGGCAGGACTCGGGAGTGGATCCCGTCTGGAACGCATGGTGGGAACGTGTGTCCTCCGAGGATGAAGTGTCAGTTCGGCAATGCAACCCGACACGGGAGAGTGAAATGGCCCCGAGCCTCAAGCCCCAAGCCCCTCTAGCTCCCGAGTTGATGATTGAGGAACGTAACACGTCTGGCAAAACGGTGCAAACATGCCGGGAATTTTAAGCGACTAACGGCAGCTAATGGATTGTTTTAATCAAATTCGCTTGGCATAGAATGGACGGCACCGGGATGCCAGGTGAGAAGATGCGCGTGGGTACGTTTGTATGTGTGTGTGTGTTCATGCGATTATGTGTTCGTGATGGTATTCAAGCAAAGGAAATTAACTTTCGACCCGTTCGGCCTGACCGTCGTTAGTCAATACGGATCTAAACCAACACGAGCCATCGCCGGGATTACACTGAGCGATTATTGTGATTATGTAAATCCGAGTTGATTGTGTCAGCTAGTGAGGCAACCGAGTTCGGGGTTCCGGAGCGTGAAAATGACGGACAGGATCGCTCGGTACCATGAAGGACGACGCGGGGCAGACTTTCCAATTTACAGCCCAATTTGGTTAGTTTGGCGGAGTTCGGTGCTGGATGGAATGAAGAGTATGGAGGCGGCTCGAGCCGGTGTGTTATGAAATGGATTTTCTAATTGTTATTTGGTTATGAGTGCAGTGTAATTACCGTAAAGAAATGCAATTTATTTTTCTAGACTTCTTGCAAGGCAAATTGATTTCTTCACGTAGACGTGCTGAGTCCATACAATTCAAAAGGAAAACATGTACTCTTCTAATGATTTAGAGAAAATTTCATACAAAAAACAAGGAACAAAATAAATATTTAATGCATATTAACGATTTCTTATTACAATAATCTCAGCTTATATTTAAAAATGGCCTGTATGTGATTCATTTTCAACCAGTGTGTTTAGCCCCTGGTAGTCAGCAACCCACAGCACACTTGACTCGTCTGCCACCGGTGTAAAGCGTGTTGCAGCACTGTTAGGCGGATGAAATGGTTTTAAGCTTTTCCAAAAAATAAAACTTTCTTTTTATTTCGTTTATTTCATAAATTTTAGGAAAACGTTAAATAAGTTTTCCAATTTAGGTTATTTTAAATTTTAAAAATCTTGTTCTTAAAACAAAAATAACCAATGGGTTGGAAGACAAATATACCTCTTTTGATGAAAGGTATACAGTGCAGTGCAATTAAATTGTTCTCAAAATTCTATCTCCACGAAACGTTCGACACGTGTCCGCTCTTATTCATATTTGTTGCGCATCATCGAGACGTACAAAAAAAAACCGCTGTCGATAAAACATTCCACGAACCGTGCAGACGATGAATTGCTCCATTAGGCGTCCACGAAAACGGAGCGACAAATAAAAGCATCCGCATGGAAAGGACAAGCAGAAGACGAGCTGGTGCTGAACTTTGTGTCGTGAAAATATTTCACGCCACGGAACGTGTGTACGCGTATCGCATGTGGCGTAAGCCAGCCGTACGCACGGAGAGACAATAACAAACAGAGGGCCCGATAATGGCCGTCGGGCGGAACCGGATGGCTACGAGCCCGAATTTTGGCTCACCAGTGGCGTCAAGCCGTCTGGTCTGATGGTTGAGTCTACGGGTAAAACCTACGCAATTTGTCAGCGACGAATGTGGGTTTCGTCCCGTTGTATGGCTGTGTGTGGATGTGTGAGTGAGTACGCGCGTGGGTTCGATGGCGAACAATATTCCTGATAGCTCTCCAGCGACAATGGCCATATTTTATGTGTCTCGTCTGTGTCGTTTGGAATGGTTCCAGCGGTTTTGTGCGCAGACCAAGGACGATGCTGTTGTTGGGTACGCTGCAGACTGTTACTGTCCGACTCCAGCGCTGGTGAGCTTAAGTCACAGAGTACCTCAGAACAGATGCGCCTGGGCTCAAAGTCCAGAGTGGGTTTTGGAGCTCTCAGCCAAGCTTAGGTCCTGAAGTTTCCTGCTTTACTACACACGAGTTCATTGAGGCCTTCTGGCCCGCGTATCGGGCTGCCATGTAAACTGAACCAACCACCAACACCAACCATCCCATTGATATGCAAACCGATGCACCGATCCCGTTGGGAGTATCGGGGAATGTCGGAATCTCCACCGGGACATGACAGGAGACGACTGGTCTGGCTACGGTGTAGTAGGCTTCGACTACGTGTAGCACCACTGCACGTACGCTACACGAGCTGCTGCAATCGAGCCGGTTTTCCCTTTCCACAACTTGTGGCGAAACGGCGTAGGCACATTGGCCGTTGGCAGCGTAGAGTATCCCAATGTCTAGACAGCGACTAGACATACCTCGAACGTCTACCGCCTTCCATTGCCGGTGTCGTGGTTGTCGTCTGTACGTCCACGTCTCCCGGGCACCACTCCTGCCTCCTGCTTCACTGCACCGCTCCTTCTGCTGGCGCTTCTAGAGTCAGCTATCATCGCGGCTGCCTGTCACGAGCCCGGCAATAATCAATTTCACTGCTACCCACCGACTGCCCCGCTTCGTCGCGTGTCTGCGACCCGATCGGCAGACACAATCGCAAAACCGAGACTGCCTGCGGCGGTTTCGGTTCCGCCGGGCATTTTGCGGTTTTCACCGACACTGGGTCGGTTGAGTTGTCGTCTTTTGCAATCGTGGTTTTGCGTTCCGTTCAGTTGCGATTCAACGGGACCACGCGCACCCCTGCCCGTTTCGTGCGGGAAGTGTATGCTGGGTGTAATTATTCCACATCAAACATTGTGGCCGCATGTTTGTCGGAAGTTTGATGCCGAATGGGTATGTGAGTTTGTCTCTGTGTGAAAAGCAATGTTTCGACGATTGCGGTTAAATTTTCCGATGATTATTGCGTTGAAATGTTGCTTTCGTAAATTAGATGCTGACGCCACTGATCTAAACGTCCTAAAAGCTATTTCGAACGTTCGAGAGGATGCTAATTAGTGGAAATGAAATGGTACAAATAAAGTTTAGTTATGTTTTGTTCTTGAAAATACCTTCTAAATTAAAATTACACATATTCAAAATTTAAAGTCGGTAATTCACTAAATGTTGTGTCAGGGATTGAAAATAGATTATCATAAAAACAGGTCCAGATCTATGGTATTATTTTTCAACGGTTAACGGTTTCAAATCAAAAACATGATGAAGAATAATGAATTAAAATATTGTTAAATTTTTAATTTAAAATCCGTATAAGCTCATAAACATAAAAAAAACACTACGATCGAGACAAAGTTAAAACAAAACATTTTCGAATAGCATTTCATAATAAATTAAAAATTAAAATTCATAACAAATTACTACTTCTTAACAATTGTGACGAGAATTGCGGTCGATTTCAAATTTACATTGACATTTTAAATAACAAAAAATGGTACGACCAAAACAGCGTCAACAGGCGTGAGAACAGCTGAAACCGCGAACGGTTTGCCGGTGAGATGTGAGATGTTTTCTCACTGCTCGTATGACAAGCTAGTTGAAGAGAGTCCTAGAAATCTCATCGCACAAATTGGTCAATTCCAGTCCGACGTTTTCGCTTCCCAAGCGCGTCGGACGAGCCCCGTTCTACGAGCGACCGGGAGTCTCCTTCTGCCGTGCGTAGCCCTTACTTCCCGCGTATTCAATGCGCGGCCCGCAGCATCTGCCATTCCGAAGCGTCGAGGTGAAATATTAATGAGCCAAATAAATAAAAATAAACATCAACACACGGTGCGTAATAAAATTGGCACTACCAACGCGACGGTTCCGCGAGAGCGCTCGCCGACTAGATGATGCCAGTAGTGCGAGGCAAACGGTAGCGCGAGGACGACACACCACGACGACGGACGGCGTTGTTGTTCGCACCAGCAACGGCAACAGCAGACGCGGCAGATCTTAGTAACCGCTGCGCTGGCCGGGGGG
>JXXA01005208.1:0-11328 GCA_000956255.1 Anopheles punctulatus | reverse complement strand
GGAGTGACTAACCAGCTATGGTGGTAAAAATTAGTCTAGAAAGCCGGTAATACGGTAGGCATGACTTCGGTCGTAACGCCAAAATAGAAGAAGAAATTGATGTAAAAAGTGTATATAAAATATACTCCTAACGATTCATCGTTTAGCACCAATATGATTTGTAGTTTAACATCGAATGCCATTTTAATTGTCATTTACCACCGATGGATTTTTTGTTTTCATATCGAATTTAGTTTTAATGTATTAGATCATTATTTAAGTCTTTTATAAAAATTTTCGTTCTTTCAAGCAGTTAACTGCCAGCTTCGAATGATCTTTAAGTTCTTTTTTCTTCATTCGCTCAGACTGTTCTCAGAAATTATCTGTTTATAAAGATTCGATTATATATTTGTGTAGCATAACATTCGATTTGATTTATATGATCTCCCTATAATGGGGGCGTAGCATAGGAGGGTTTTTGCGTCAGATAAAAGTATTGATTCGCTTAAGAGACAGGTAAATAATTATTGCAGCAATTTTGAATAATTTATACAGCTTTGATATGAATTACTGCACGATAGAAAAGCTAAAACAGAAAAAATAGGTTAAAATCACTAACAATCAACAACTATCACTATACCAACTTGAATAAAACGAACCAAAAAACCATGAAAAATCATGGTCCATGATCAGAAGGTGGGAAAATTAGTTTATTCTTCAGAAAATAAAAGCAATATAAAAAAATATATTTTCAATCAAAAATATAGAGCTCTTAATGTAAATTAAGCCCGCTGTCATAAATATTAATAAAACAGACCTTCAAACTGCAAAAGCGTCAAATGCAATGCGTATTTAATGTATCACAGTTTAGGATTGATCGGTGCAGGAATCATCGTATGTTTGCCAAACCTGCTCTGAAAACCATATCACGTAACCATTCTGGTGTCTTCTCCGTCCGAATGCTTGAGCGCGCCTTACCTACAGATAGCTTAGTATCGTGGTTGGAATAAATTCTGCTTTCCCCTACAGTCAATCTGTTCCTGGCGGTAAGTATGAGTACGCCGGAAGGTGTCGTTGTGCATTAAACAGGAATTAAGTTACAACCGCGACGCCATTCAACCCATCATGCCTGTGCGCTGAGTCCTAAACGAACGTCAAAGTTCGGGAATGATGAGCGATTCAGGCGATGGGCGCGGGAAACCATTGACACCTTGGATCAGAAAGCAACCGCAACTCAGGTCTTAGCGGCAGAAACAATAGGAGAGGAGTTTTCGTCGGAAACAAGTTTCCCAACCACACCAACCGTGCCGTTATGAATCTAGTGCTGCTTCCGCCACCACAACCAGAGCACCACAGTAACTTTATCTAGCGACCCAAGCAGAAGGTGTCAAAATATGGTATGACATGCGCCCACCACGGATCCACCACGGATTGTCCGCACCGAACGGTTCGTGTCGTAAAACGCGTCCCTGCCGTGTGGCACCTAATATCGTGATGAACTTCATTACCGGGTACCGAGGAAGTAGTACAGCTTAGTGTCCAATGTCCTGGTCGTAAAATTTAAGCAAAACAAACGAGTCCATAAAACATACACGAAAGCTGCTGCTCGAAAGTTTGCGTGCACGTCGTCTTCGAAAGCGAAAGAAAGTGTTTCCCTTCCCGATGCATGCAGCCGTATCCGTAATCCGTAATCGTAAAGCACGCGCAACGTTCACGGCCACTAATGCCCACCGTATCGGTGAGGCGTATACAGTGCGGTGAATCCGTTCCGGATCCTGATTTAAAGACCGCAATCGCTGCGAGCTATGAGGAATCCATCCTTTTCCTCTCCCTGCCACGCTGCGTCAGCCAATCATGTGATGATGGCAATGATGTTTATGATGGGCTTTACCCGCAAACTGCCCGAAGGAATCATAAATTCCGCTTCAACACCACCGCCACCGTGTGCGGGCTGGCGAAATCGAACCGGTTGATTTTCCCCGTGTTACGGGTCAGCTGCCGGGAAGTTAAACGATTTAAGGCAGCTTTAAAACCGAAGGCCATGACTGACGTTGGCCCCAAAGCTGGGAAAGTCTCGTATGGGTCATTTCGTAGGAAAGTGGTTGAGTTAGGCGAATGCGATGCCTATCATTCGAATAATCGTTGACTTAATGCGTTATCCTTTCGGGCGTTTCTTTTCCGGATTAATACACGCCCGCAGTTATGGCAACATTTCGTTGCGCAGATGCCCACAAACGGTCCCTGGTGGCTGGCTCGTTTGTGTGGAATAATATGATAAATTCTTCGCATACATCAGTGCGAGCTTTCCTGCTGTATGTTTCAACAGATTCAACGAATTCCAATTTTCCGCAGGAAATAGAGCATTCCGAGCATGTCATGTATGTTAGTATCGCTTTTGAATCGTTCCCGTGAACCTGGTTTTACAATAATAAAAGCATCTACAACAACAACAAAAAAATAAGGAACAAAAAATCATTCTCACTTTAACTGATACGTTTTGTATACGAATGCGATTCTTTCCATTTTTATTATGTCGAACGGGAGGCAAGCACGGGGTCGAAAAGTTGTTATATGTGCAAGGGTCGAATATTTTTTGTGTGCGCTCTGCTTGAGTATTGTGCGCGTCTAGTGTCCCCCCGGGGGGAAATTTTCAATTCGACCATGGTGATGAAAATTCTGCCTTGGTACATTTGAACGCCGAAGTGGGGCAAACGACGGTGGCTTCAGTGGCCGCAGCGAGGATATTAATGATAACGTTTATGGGAAAAGTTTACCATTTAGATGGACGGGAAGCGAAGTTTCGGATGAGTTTCGAGTGAGTTTTCCGATGTGCCGAGCTGCTGGGCACGCCCAGTATCGGAAAGCGTAGCGGAAAACCCTCACATGTACCGAGTGAAGGGCGTGAAAAACTGTCGATTTTGAAAAAGCGTCGATCGTAGCTCTTGTACGACACATTGTTATGTGCAGCAACTGTAGATTAAAACATGTTGCTGGAGACTTTTACTGGATATGTGAATGTAGGTCTCTTTTTAGACGACGTGAAACTGAATGTGTATGGAGTAATGACCCAGATGAGGAACAAAACGCTCCAACAGGAATACAAAAACAAATACGTCTGGCAATCAAATCAGTGAGCGAGCAATGAGCACCGAGTGAGCAAGAACAGGGCTCTGTTGATGGTGTATCAATATTTGAAAAATTAAATTAGTCACCTTTACCTGCTTGAAATTTCATGGCGATACGCATCGAAATAAAAAAAACCCGTGCTCGCTTTCACTCTTAAATCCGCTAAAAATAGCACGTCAAAGATAGGTTCCGGAACGAGCGTACCTTTCGTTAGCCCAAATCGAGAGCTCCTACGCACGCTCTGCCTGCTGCCCTTGTTTGCCGTAATCAATCAGTATTTGCAAATTCAATAATGGTACATGAAAATAAGCTCGCCTTGCCTTTCGGCTGCTTCACCGATACGCCTCCGATCGGCAGGTGTCGTGAAAGGACGGATGAAGCGGATTTGGGGTACTCTTTTTCCTTGATAAAACCAACAGCCAGAAAACTGGAACCAGGAAATGTGAGGACAGCCATCCCACGTACGAATGTGTGCGCGGGTAATGATCCATGCGTTCGGGAACAAAACAAAACCGGAGCACTCAACCACTTTTCTTCCACGTGGAGAACCCCCTTGATCCGATGCTTGCAAATAAGATTTACTTTGCCGATCCAATTTACCGCCTCGGCGTATGATGATCGACGTACGCCTTAAACTAATTGCTGACGCTGCCGGCGTGGAAAATTCGTGACTTAGATTCATCTCCCTGTTTTGCGGATGTGTGTGTGTGTGTGTTTTCGTGTAAATTGGCTTATTTCATGGCTCGTTTAGCAGTGCAGTGCCGGGTTAGGTTGCTCCTGATTGCTAATTTACTTTCGCAAGTTAAACAAACGTTGTTTTGATAACCAAATCTGCTCCAGAAGACGGTAGACAGTAGAGCATTTTTGTTTAAAGTTCATTAAACGAATTACTCGACAAATAATCAGGTTCGTTTCAGAAAAAAAAATCGTTTTGTTCATACTGGAAGTTAAAATAAAAGTTGTAAGTAATCAAAAGCAAGATTTTGACAATCAAATTTTCAGAGTTTGTAGATTTAGATTTTAAACTTAAACATAATGTTTACTGCTTTCAATTTTCTAGGCTGTGAAAGGTTAGTTTTTATTTATTTGCTTTCAAAATTGATATTGACGAATAAATTGATCTCGTAAAACCTCAAAATTACAAGTGGTTGCAAAATTGCACCACAATTCCAGGACTATAGATTGTTTATTGTAGAATATTTATGTGATACAAAGAAAGATAAATCTCCATATTTTTGTGCCACAGTTATTATTTTTTATTATTAATTTAATATTAAAATTATTACTTTTTCGACTTGATGTTTCGAGTAAACTGTCCTAATTTTCGATGCATAAAAATACGATGTATCTTTATCAACTTTCTTATGAATTATACTTCTACTACTACTTCAATTTACAAACTCAAGGGGCACCTAATTGGTAGATTGGCACCGCTCATGCTAATGTACCCCGTGACAGAGTGAAGATAAGGCAAGATCGAGTCCGAACACCATCATGGAAAACACTGGAAAAGGTAATCAAATCGTGAAATAATCCAACAGCACAGCGTAGAATTTCATTTTACAGCCGCAGCTATTGTGGGCAGGGCGAATGAATAGCAGAAGTTATTATCATAATTTATCTGCCAAGGCAAATTTAAACCTTCCACAAAACGAGTAACGCTTTCGCCTCGCGCTTCTCAGCCCCGGACTGCCACCAGCTTCCCGCCAGGCTATTCGCTAAAAAGATTATGTTAAAGATTTGAGTTGATTGAATATTTTCAACTTTTTCCATCTCTACAGCAATTGGCTTTGGTCTTGTGCCGTAAAAAGCGGAGCAGCGTTACGGCCGTGTTTCCGTGCCGCCTTACCCTGCGGAAGGTAACTTGCCCGATGATGCAATGGTAGAAATTCAGCTCGAAATTGAAGACAAAAGAATGATCAAAGATGAAATGTGGTTGCTCCGGCAGGTGCTGGCGGTGCCGGGCAGGAAGGATTACGCCATGGTACTTGTTTGCCACCTGGCGAAGGCGAATCGTACGCTCTCCCCCGCGAAGGTGCTGGTAAATACCCATCATCATCGCCTTTTCCGCTCCCCCGCTCGACCCACCCGGCTGTCTTCCGCGATGGGAAGTTAATTTAGACTTTTCAGCTAATTTTCGTGACTAACGAGACGCCTTTGTTGGAGAGCGACAGCGGGCGGTGGATAAAAGCGGGGCAAAAAGTAAAATACCCCCCAAAACTAGGTACTGTAAATGCACAGGGGATGAAGTTTGCTCGAGTCGGAAGGATGAAAACTGCATCCGGGTTGGATGAAGCGAAGATCTTGCCTGAAACCACCTGATTTCGCTGACGTTGGTCGTTTCGCAGGATGTTTCGTGAGGATGTTATTTTGGGCACCGGCCCGGCGAGCTCCGAAAGCCAACTTCAATAATAAAGTAATCCATCTCGCGACAGGATTCTGTCAGCGTCAGCGAGCGAAACATCCTGCTTGAAGTGTTTCCCAAGCACGGCATCGTACCGAGGAATGCTAGTGCGCAAGTATCTGCTCACTGCCGCAGGAAAGCTACAGCAAATTGGGCTGATAATTGCCCGGATTGCACTAGTTTTCTAGCTTCTCTTGTTGGCGTCGCTGCAAACAATGAACATTTTGTTCGTTTACTTCAGCTTCGTCATTTTGTCGATTAAAGACGAGTGAGTAGATGACGCGGCAGTGAGTGGTTTCATAATTATGAACTAATTATGCCCAGAGGGAATAAATTCATGTGCAGTCAGTACTGGGCCAGCGTAAATTAACTATGCATGAAGCTATTGGTTTTGCTCATCGTACTGTAAATAGAATAAAGTACCTTTGTTCGTTTTTTTGCGTTATTATTGCCAACAGAGGACCATATAAAAGCAATATTAATCAAAGATTGATAGCAAAACAAAAACGTGGAACAATCCTTTTTTCGCAATCGCTTCAATTAATCCCTGCTAGTTGTAAACTAGCTAAGTAAATCTCTCATTATATTCCAGAAAATTCGTTTTCTTTGGTAATCAGTTTACGAAATTAATTGCAACTGATTCATCAGCCAAATTTGTGTAAGAAGCGAGAAAAGTATAGTGCTGATTGGTTCAATTCAATTTTTTTTTACATGAATATCGTAACGCTTGGATCTGAGTAGAAACGAAATAAGTACAAATGGTGAAATAAAAAATAGGCATTTTATTAGGCGCTCAATTTTTTTTTTAATTTAGATTGTTCGAAGATTTTTCTCATTTAATCTAAATATCTAAATATGACATTCATCGATTGCAACTTTCAACCAAATATTCTCTTCCCGAATTCGTAGTCAACAAACGTAAATGCATGCATCTGATGTGACACTACCCTTTCAAATAAAGTTGAATATCGAGTTTTCTGTTGCGAAAATTTTCACAGCGCAAATTAACTCCCCGAGTATAAACTTTCCCGACCGCACTGCCGAACGGGTTAAAATGAATAAATTATCATAACACATGTACGGTATGTATCTTCCTTTAACGCCCGCTCGAGTGGTGAGTGGCTGCAAAAAGCAGTCGGCGCTTCACCACTAAGGCCGTCGATGCGTGGAAATGTTTCAGCTGACCAAAGGTGAATGCACTCCGGGCCACACCGGGACAAGCTTTCAAACGGTTTCGCTCTGAAAACCAACTCACACACACACACACACCAGTGGGGCTTGCTCGGGAAGTGTCTCTAAGTATGAGATAAGCAACAGCACCGCAGCATCGGTTTGAAAAATAAGGCACCGTTCCAGCTGGAGGAGAAATTTCTATGGTTGGTAATACCTTTTTATACTTGCTTTTCGAACAAAGTGTTATAATTGTGCTGCATCGGTTTGTGTCCACGCTGGCATTCTGAGCAATCTCTCGGGTGTTGGGGTGTAGTTAGATTGAACTTTCGGTGCAGACATGCTGAGTGGGATCGTTTTATGTAGTACTTTGTCCCGCGAGACCCATCAGGAGAGTAGATAAAGTTTTACGAACGCAGAAGACTATTTCGTTCCGTCGCAATTGTCTTTCGCGACTGGAAGGCTTCAGAATGTCTTTTACTGATGAGATATTCACGAAAGCTAGGCGTTTGTTCATTTTGATTTTATATTTCGTGGAACCTAGATGAATTTAGTTTGTCAGTCAATGGACCGATTCTTGAATTGATATTTGTTTCGATGTAGTACATTTAACACGATTGGCTACATAGTGGGATGCGTGTAATTAAATTCGTTACATTTTTAATAACTTTTTAACTTGTCAGAGATTTTGGCGGTTTTTGTTATTTTTTGGGATGATAGAAACAAATTTTAATTAATAAAAATTAAAATTAACAAAAACAATTTACTTTAGTTTTAATTAACAAATGTTTTCATTTAAGATGTATCAAATAATTGTTCCAAGTTATTTGACGTCTTTTAAATAACAAATAGATTGATCATATGATACTCAGATACGCTCATTGGTTGTTTTATAGCGTGTCACATCACCAAATATACATCACGTCACTTTCATAGTTTGATGGTACAATAAACTGTCAAAACATTGCCCGTGCGTTGCACGTTCCTACACCGACTGTTGCTCCGCCCTTAATACGGAATAATTTATGAACAGCTGGAGACAGCAAACTCCAACGTGACAGACAGGCGACACCTTAATCCATCGCACGAACTGTCAACTAATAACATTCGCACGCGTCCCAAATAAAAAAAAAAAAGAAAAACATCCCCATCATGCGCGACGCGAATTTTCACACGCATCCCTTACCAGACACATCTCGTGGCGGAAGATTAGCGATGACAAGTTTCACTAGAAATACCACGAATTTCATCTCGCACATTTCGTCCGAATTTCTGCCACATGCAGACGGGACTTCTCCGGGCGCCTAGCGGTGAGGCATTAGTTTTACAATTACATCCTAAACGTCTTCATTTCCCGGCGTGTGTTTTAGTACCGGCCGGAATTCGGTATCACGTCACGTCAAGCGAATCCCTTCCCTTTTTTATCGCACTTCCTCGCAAACATCCAACGATGGCTCGACGCGCACCACTGAAGAAGAAAATCAAAGCGAATCTCCAACGGAAATGCCAGCACGGAGGAAAATTAAATTAGGCCGGTTTCATTTGTTTATGATTTCGGGCATATGTATTTTCATTCAATTTCCTGTCACTAACTCTAGCGTGCGTGCCTGGCTTCCGCCGCGGTCCGCTTGTTTTTCGGTTTCGTGCGTATGACGGCATTTGTGCGCTGATTTGCATTTGTGTGAATATGTCTAACAGCATCTTATTGCCACTTCCACGAAGAAGTCCGGATGTTTTTCGACGACACAGGATGGGATTAAGTTTCCTTCGTCACCATCGGCTCCAGGCACCACGTTCTCCGGAGCGATCGACCCCCTTCGGCGGGAAAAACCCATCCCTCCGAGCGCCAGATTTGATATTTGCCTGTGGACGTGTGTGCGTATGGGATTGTTTTCCCGGAAAGCGGCACATGCTTCGAACGCATACCCGCGTATGATTGTGGGATGAAACAGCACCGGGAATCCTCGGGCCGATCGTGATCGTGACGAGCAGAGACCGGAGGATGGGATCTGATTTTAATCAAGATTTTAAGCTGAATAATAAATATCTGTCGGATGCCGGGTGGGGGCAGTCCGAACGAACGAGTGATGTTCACGTTTCATCAGCTGGCGTTTGGGTCGAGTAGCCGCAAAAACTAATCCTTCCCCGTGATCCACGCCGGTCCACGCTCCAGAAGGATGCCTGGTGGTTTGAAGAAAACCTCTTTTACAGGGCTAAGAATCGTTCCCAACGCTAACAGCAGTTCTGATACGTAAACCGCAGAACAGATCCTACTTCAGAGTACACCAAAAGGATTCGATGGCTTAGGTAGCGAATGGCAGGACATCATCACGTTCAGACCACGGGTCCTGGCGAGAAATAATTCTAGTTTTGTGGGCTGAGTGTGTGTGTGTGTGATCGAAAATAGGATAGCAGTTAGATTGAAACTCCGAAGCAACTAATAAAAAAAAACCACACGGAAAAACCACGGGAAAGGCATCGGAAAGGCATCCTTTTGCACATTCTCGGTCTCCGGGACTAATTCGGATGTGTTTCTCGATGGCAATCAGGCGTATTTATGTGGTGTGTTTTTTTTTTGTTGTTGTATTTTGTCCTTCTCTTTTGCCCCTTTCATTCTAACACAACAACGTGTTCGTACCGCTACTTTGTTTTCCCGTGCGTGGCAGAAGCTGAAGAGCTTTTGTTGTCGGTTTTTATCGAGTTTTATTTTCAACCCAACAGGCGGGGGGTTCGTGGATTTCCTCCCTACTTTAACGTGCTATTTTTGCCTCCAAGAGTATCTGGGTGACGACTAAAACAAAAAAAAAAGAAAACCTCACGTGACGTCACGCATGGCATCTCGATTCGGAAACCCGGTGTAGTTCCGGCCTACGGAGACCGCAAAGCTCATCTGTGAGTGTTTGTATTTTCGATGAAATGAAACAAAAAAAAAACGAGAAAACAAAGCCAGATCCGTGCGCTGGGGTACGATGGGCCTTCCATGAAAACTTAAAAGCACTGCGTCAATCAACGGGGTGTGTTGGGCCCCGATTGAGGTCCCCTTTACTCACACACCCTGGGAAGGATGATGTTTTTGGATTTTCTCGGCCGTGGTTTGGCATCGTTTCTTATTGTGTGTACGTACACCACATGCTACCGAGGAGTGTCTTTGCCCGACCTTCCAGGGAAAACCCAGTTCGAGATAAATGTGTCACCGAAACCGAAACGATGGGTTTTGCTTTCGTTATGTTGCGTTTAGGGACGCGCCCACAGATTGAGGAACGGTTGAGATGGGGAATGTGAAGATTGTTGTTGCGTGATGATTTTTACAAATGACTCCTGTGCTCGTACCGCCGGAAAAAGGAAGATATGGACTATAGAAAGGGTTAGTTTCTAGGTCAGAAATGTATCAAGGAATTGCCACACACGGCACTCGCTAAAGGTGAAAAACGTCTCAAAATACCTCAAAAAATGAACGAAATACGGTGGGGATTCAAGTTCACCGCAAATTACTTCCGTCTTTCAAGATGTTTATTTAAAAAAAAACAATTTCTAACCTAGATCTGTGTTTACCACTTTTATTTCAAGCATGCAACAAGAACCCAATAGAAGTTGATGCATTTTTTTTTCTTCCAAGTACCGCACGACGGATTTTGTTTGGTGCCATTTACGATGCATTCGTGCGTGAAAATATAATTCTGTATGATCCCGGTCACGCTCGTCATGCCCAACGAGAAAAGGGTCACCGAGGTTGAGTAGGCGGGAAACAAAGCAAATATTTTATCGTGCTTTTTGTAGATTTGTGGTTCTGCTTGGCTATATTTTTATTATGCTATTATGGATTGGTTTTGTTTTTTATTTATCGCTGCGCATCCATATTAGGTATTTTCCAGCTCCAGACAACAGTCGTTCACCCTTCAGTGGATGCGAACGCGGCAGCAAAGATGACAAACCCATCATGCGTATTTTGTCAGATGCGATGGTTTGCAATGAGCCAGAAGAAATGTTCACATTAATGAGCAGACAATGGTTTGCGGACCGGGTGTTCCTTTCCAATGAAACCTTTTGGACTTATTCAGACACATAATAGCATGTTACGCGGTAGGGTGGATACAATGTTATTTAATGATAAGTACAGAAAGATTTCCACTTGGTTAGGCAATAATGTTTGAAAAAAAAAACTAAATCTTAGAAATCGATTGTACTGCGGTACATGTAAAGGATTCCTATATTCTATAAATAGTAAAATCGATTGTGTTTGACTGGCAATATCGAAGCAAAAACTAGATCTTTGAACTATATGTTTAGGTAACTTTAATTTAAAGCTAGGAATAGCGTGTTTTTTTTTATTTATTTAAGCTATTAACACTCTTTCCCACGATGCATTTGATACTTTTTAGAAGATTTATTTATGGAAAAGTTTATTTAAACAAAGTTTTTTTTCTGATACAAAAAATTTAACATCCAATTACTTCATGGTGTTTTGAAAATGATTTTTATATTTTTAAATTATTCTATATTAAATATTTGTAGTTAAATCTATGTGAATCACATAAATAAAATATGCACGATAGTCCGCGATGCAGAGAAGTTGTTTTCAAGATCAGTTCAAACAATGAAATTCCACATGATAGTATTTCAATACACAATTTTCAACTGATCAAGGAAGA
>JXXA01005207.1:0-12162 GCA_000956255.1 Anopheles punctulatus | reverse complement strand
GCGACATGGTGGGCCCATGGCCGATACACATCCACATCCGGTGCTCTAGCGAATCTAGCCGGGCAGTACAGCCCAGTGCCACCGCCGACTCCGGGCTTTGGCGTACCCATTCTAATTAACGGCATCGGTTCGGCATGACTGACGCTTCGGCGGGAGGTATGTCTTCGCGGCCTCTTTGCCGGGGGTGAGGCGAGTGTATTTCGCGAGTCAGCCAGGCGCGAACGCAGTGTAACGACCTCTGGCGCTAGTGGTGGTCTTCCAGCTGATAGCTGGAGCTGCTGTTTCTCGTGTTTCCGCTCGCCGGCCCGGCGGAGGAAAGCGGAGTGAGATATGTGCAGATATTGGGCGAACAGGGCTAGGCCGCTCGTACGGGCGTGCTCCATGGAAACAAAGAAGCGAACCGTCCGGCAGCAGTCTGTCCACCAGATGTTGGAATCGCTCGAGCAGGCAAGAATGCCCAGCAGTTGAAGAGATAAACACGCAGAGCGTAGCCGGCGTGAGTCACATTCGCCGTACGCTCTAGTACGTGGTAGTCATCGGGTGCTTTTCTTCGAAGTTGATTGCAACACTCTCGCGCAATAAATGAGCATCCCACAGGAGAATCCGTGCGAATCATACCTAGCTGATTGCAGCAAACCAGGCTTATCAATTGCACCGGAACAAGACAAGCCAACACTGACACCAAGCCGGGTAAGCCCAAATGCCAGCTCACGGCTGATAAAGTGTGTCCAACCTCGCGACGGGGGAAGTCACGCGAACTGCGACGTGCGTTCGATGGTGGATCTCTATCGGAGACGTCAGGCTAGACTAGCAGAGGAAAAAGCAGAGTTCACTCCACGCACGATAACGTGCGCTCCATGGGCATGGGAAGGTTTTCGCAAAGCCAGGAGGGTTTTTTTTGTTTACTCCCTGCACCAACCTTGACCCACCCTGGTTTGCTTAAGTGCGGCTCGGGGAAGCAGACTTTTTTTCTGCCACCCAATAATGCTTCCGTTGCGTGTTTTGTTGTTTGTCTCCTCCCCGTGCGAGTGAAAACCTAGAGCCGGCCACACGCACTTGCTTGATATTTTTCGAAAAACATTCAGAGCGAGGTCTTTTTTTGTTGTTGTTGTGCAGACAAAAAAGCATCCTTTCACCTCGTGGTGCTGTGAATTCGGCTGGAGCGTGATCAGATTGAATAGATATTCCGCGTAGAGGTGAGCCTGGGAATGGCAGTGCAGCAGGTGATTGTACACGCACACACACGCGCGCGTGCGCGCCCTACAGGTGAATCTTGATTTGCTAGGGTGTCAACAGCAACATTAATTAAAGCTCACACGCGTGCCCTGCGTACGAGCTAGCCCGCGAGTTCACTTTCCACCTGCGAGAAAGTTATTTTATGATTATTAGGCACCGCTGCCTGCTGCACGAAGGGTTCGAACGAGGGGGGAAGTTTTCCGCTTTCTTCCGATCTCAACCTTCACCGATGACCCGACCGGGCGACCCTTAAGTGGAGTGCTTTCACTCGGGTCCGGCGATGAGATTACGCCCGGTCCAGCCTTGGCGGTTCTATTCGCTCCGAGTCGGAATGTTAATGTGGTCCCCAGTGCAGGGAGTTGCCGCCAGCAAGTCTCGGTAAGGAAGCGGTTTTAGGTCTTAGCGTCCTAGGCCATGCGCTTTTGTACTGATTACATAAACTTGCTGGCCGACCGGTCCATAATGCACTGCACAACGGAGATGACGGACGCCAAATATGGACGTCTATCGGTTCGACAGCGGAGGTCAGGGTTAGGCACCAGTTAAGTCGCTGATGTCTCTGTTGCAAAGCGGTAGCACGCACATGGGCACGCACAGAGAACATACAGAAGAAGAAGAAGAAAAAAACATACACGAAACACGTCACTTTAAAGTAGGTTGATTCGAGAGGCGATCTGGAGATCGGATCTCAAAGGGACCACAAAAACCGCAACCTAGCGAGGTGCTAGACTACGTGTGGTCACAGGAGGCGCCGCTACTCGGTGCGAACAAACCGAGTGCGGGGATAGAATTGCAAGCAGACGCTGGACGGTTCGGTGATCAATTAATGATCGTTTAATACGACATGTATGGAGTGAAGCAATTGCTTAGTCTCTAATTACAGGCGATATTTTCTCTGCCGTAGATTAATTAATCGGATATCGGCGTGGCGCACTCTGCTGGCTGGCGATTGACTGCCGGGCAAACACCTTTCCCACTGTGTAACGGCACGGTACACCCGGGTTTTTGGGGATTTATGATATCCTCTTCACGAGAGAGTGAAAGAGATAGAGAGAGAAAAAAAAACTACGAAAAGCGCGCTCAAGTTCGCCGTTTGATTCGTTTTATGGTGCCTCGGTTCAGTCGGTTTTCGTTCGTCATCGTTTCCATGCCGCCGTGAGCAACCATAAATGCACCATCCACTCCAGCGAGTCATTAAACCGTCCGGTCGGTTTCGCAAAGTTTGGAGCTTCTTCTTATCTGCTTGCGGGGAAGAATTAATTCAAGCTCCCGGTTCAGTGCACGATCGTTCGGCCCGCGGTACGGTTCTGCTCCGTAGCGAATGCCGCGAAGTTATGGGAGCGTTCTGTTCCAGTCGTCAGCTGGCCAGGGGTAGGTCCAGCCTACCGGGCCCTTTTTTGATTCGACCGCCCTGGAATGCCTCGGCATGCAATTACCCGAGCGGCGGTGAGGTGGCTAGTGAAGCATTGAAGCGCGCCCAGTACGCCCCGATGCATGGCGCATCGGAAGTTCGATGTACCCGAGCGTCAGACGAATGGCGATTAGGTGATGTATTAGAAGCCTTATCGCTCGGTTTGTACAAGGTTTGAACTTCGAACATTGAGCGATGAGCTTGGGACGACCGGGAAGTGACAGCTGAAAGTTAGCAAACAGAGCCTGTAATGGACGTTTTCGACAAGACGTCACCTACCGTTGGAAGTCCCGCTGTGATAAGAAAAGCATCACTGCAAGCGACTTGTGCGTAGGATCTAGTTTATCTTGGAGTGTGTGGAACGTTCCCGGTAGCTGTTAATCTTTTCAATCTGCCGTAAAGCTGCAAAGCTCGATAGATAAGGGAAGTACGGAGAAGTATCGGAGAAAAGATTATATTTGGAATAAAAATTAATGAGAATTGGTAAATTCTTGGAACTTATGCTATCGCTTAGGGACGAGCTGAGAGATATTCGACGCTTCAGGTATTAAACGTAACGCCAATTTGACATATTTTGAACCACCTGGCAGCAGGCTTCAACGGTTCCTTCTTAGGAATCGATCCAAACCTTAAGCTTCAGGCTTAGGAAGCACGCAACACCGCTGGATGTAGATAATGAACGAAGGTGAAGATGGTAGCGTTGAAAAACACGAACACACGAACGAGTAATTATCATCTGTATCGCAAAAGCCACCGCAGCGTGTACATCCCGACGGGAACTAGAACCTAGAACCCAGAACCCAGAGCGTAACTTGCTCTGGGCCAGCCGCAAGCGGTTTTTAATCCAACCGGTTCTGGGTGGAGTTTGTTCTGAGCTAGACGAACTCACCGCCAGCTAAGACATAACGATCAACTTCACTCTAAACAAGTAATTAACGCCGATAATTAACTTCACCCGGGGTCTCACAGCCTCTAGTGTGGTCCAGGCCCGTCTCGGTGCCGACACGGTTCGCCTTCGGGAGCACCCGGTTCATTTTCCCGGTGGTCGGTATTTTTGGAACAAACCCGGAAAACTGAACGCCACGCCACGGTGCTGATGACGGTACTGATGGGTGTACGATGGGTCTTTGGACTTTGGGATACGTCCGTCCGGTGCAATTAGTGCAACGCCGGTACGGTTCCCGTGCCCGGGCCGTTGCATTCACTTTCTTCCACCTTCCGAGGTCGATGGGACCGGGGGGGGATGCTAGAAGAAAGCGAAAGCAAACGATGCGACAACTCCCACGGCGTGGGCCGATGTAAATGGTGCTTGGAAACTTCTGGTGCTTCACCGAGACGCAGGTCGCGTGAGGTCGTTGGCCGACCAGTTTGTGTGCGTGACAGGTGGATCTCGCTCGCTGGGACGAGAAACTTGATCCGATCGACATCCCCGATCGGGGACCGATCGAGAGCATTAACATTAACTCCCCAATTACGGACGGGAGGAAACTCCTTCGATGGGGCTTCTGAGACGGAAGTTCTGATGGCCGGCTGTCAGTTTCGCAAGTTGTTATGTACGGCACGCATTGGCTGTCATGTTGGACGTTGCTAAAACAATAAAACATAAAAAAACCAGAAAAAGAAGGCACCGAGTGTCGCAGCCGTGGTTCTTGTCATCCGTGCAGACAATCATGCAGCTAGTTCTGAGGCGTGCTTTTGCATCAAGCCAACATTTGAATGTGCGTGACGCGAATGTTTCCGATGCGAGCGAACAGGGTTGGAGTGTCCTTGACTAGGCGGGTCGAACAAACCGCGATTCTTGAGATAATCCGATCTGGAATGAAGCGAAAGAACCTGAAACGGGTCAATGTCATGGGTTCGGTCGCCCGCTGGGTGATAAATTTCGGGCGCGTTTTGGTACCTCGGTGCCTCCGAACAATGGGCTGAGTACGCATTATTGTACTCTGGATGGCTTCATGGGCAATTAGATATGCTACCATCGTGCCGGGAATACGTACCAGCACGTGTAAGCCACGGAGCGTCCACGCACCGTGACGGCTTGATCTGGAACAGATTCGGGTGGCTTCCGTTTGTTTACAACAATTGTCCCATACTTGCAAGTCTTCCGATGGAGCTGATGTGTTGTACGCTAAAGTTCACACTGTGCGATTAGAAATGTCATGGCAACGTGGACCGATATTGCTGCAGGTGTACACTCGTGTAGGGCTCATGGAAGGAGAGAACCTGTACCTATTCGCAGTGAACCCTTCCCGGAATGTGTGTGCAGTTTCTAAAATAGACCGGTCGCTAACGAACCAAGCGAGTTTCGGGATGTGGTTCTAACGCGATGTGCAACCTCACATCTTGTGTTCTGCACGCGTTACGCGTGCTCCTGCTTTACGGTGTGACAGAAGAAAACGATCTGCACGGACGGGCTTCAAAGCGGTCTAAATTTAACCATTTGGAAGGGGGACTCCACGCTCATGTACATGTTCAAAAATGTCGCATCCTTCCAAGCCGGGAGCCATTCTGCACTCCAAACTGCGGGTGCGTTTTTCGGGTGCCTTGGCGTGCACCTAAAAATATCCGCACAAGCCACGCGACAGGCGCTTCTCGCGAACTGCGCGAACGGTCATGATTAAAATGGAGCTAATTGCTGGCAGGAGCTCGACTTCGGGCTGACTTCGCCTCGCTTGCCGGTTGTCTCATCTTGCCCGGCAACATCGGTCGCCGGCTGCAGTCGTTAGAGAGATGACTTTAATTTAATTTGAAACAATTAATTAAACTTTCCCCTTGCGGCGAAGGACGCATGCGAACGTCTTCAATACCCCTCTACTCTCCTCTCCTACCCGACAGACGGTACGGCTGATCCATTTTGTTGCTCCAACAACCGCCTTATCAAGCGCCTCGTTTGTTGTTTCGGGAAAGTGCGCGTTCAATCCAAATTGAAGCCCCCGTGCTTATCGGGGTCAGGAGCGGAAGATTGATGTTAACATGTGCTCCCGGTGGCTGCCATTCGACGATCGCGTTACCACGCTTCGCTAAGCAAGATGAAGCAAGCACGAATGCACTCGATTGCTGCTGCTATCGAGCTGGTTCCAGTTACGCTTTTGGGGCCGGTGGCTTATCGAAACTGGAGTAAACACGCGCCTCGAATGGATCGGATCAGTTTTTTTTTTTAATTTCGCAAATGGCCGTCTTTTAGCGATGTTTCTTGCAGTTTTTTTTCCATTCACCCGATTCTGCTGGTAGCAGTAATGTGCTCAGCGAGATAAGTGGGTTTTGTACGCAAAAAAGTTCATGATAATTTACTTATTTCTCTCTCTCTCTCTCTCTCTCTCTCTTTGTGCGGTTTTTAATTACAGGTAAGCAGCGGAAGTGCTGAGGCTTTTAGCGGACCAGAAGTGGTTGATGTATCGAGGTAGGCAGTTACAGAGCCTTTGTTCAGGAAACGTTCGATCGAGCTCAAGACGTAATGTATAACCGGTTGCTCTAATAGCTAGAATAAAAAGGATACGTTGTAAGTAAACATGACAATTTACTACGCCAACTTGCTTCCGTTGCTCACCGACAATGTCATCAAACGCGAGTTGCCGCTGCAATCATTTTCCCATCTCTCTGCGGGAGGTTGGGCACGATGTTGACATTGCATTAATCCTGCTTTAGCGTGCATTAATGCAAGCGCTTCACGCCGTGCTTGACGCGATCGCGATCTGCCCGGACGGCCATAAGACGGCTTCTTAAACTGGATCATCCCGTCGTGAGCAGCGCAGTTACACGCCAAGCGTGACAAACGAGTGCCTCGCGCGGGAAGATGGTGCCGCTGCGATGATGGTGATGAAAATGCGAAAAATTTATCTACCAGCATTAATCAGCACACACACATACAGAGTCGCTGCTCTTCAGGTATTTCCGTTTTCTGCACATGTTTGCAGCAACGAGGCGGCTCGATGGCAGACCAGATGGCTCCCGGGAGTTTGGGTTTCAAGCATGACTGATTGAGTTTTCTTGCAGTACCCTAATCAGGCCCAACGAGGTTGACGAACGGAGCCGCTGGGCGGATTTCCTTTCATCTTTGTGCCCACCTTAACCGACACCTGTCATATCGGCTCAGAGTAAACGTCACCGCGCCGATTGATCCGATCGCGGCATGCTGACAGCTCACTTTCCACGAACGGTTCCACGTGGTTGTGGGGATGCAAATTTTTTGTCTAACTTCTATTTCTCGTTTTGAGGTCACGGTACACCTGACGATTTGTCGGGGGGGAAATGCTCGTGAAAGCGAAAAGGCTGGCTGAGTAATGGCGTACCAGTGCCGCTTCCGGTGCTTCGGTGGGCCCGACCACGCTTCTCACGGTGTTTTCGGTAATTGTGGGTTCGCCTGGGGTGGAATGATGTAGTTTCGGTTCGATGTTTCTGCTGCTGCAAATGTGCACAACCGCACGGTTGCAGAGCGAACTGTGCGAAAACAATTACGCAGTCGCCAACTCGAAAAGTGGTAGCGAAAATCAAAAAACCAATCAACCAAACCGAAGCACCGGTAAGGGTCTTACGTCTCGCGCTCCGCGGATTCCCCCGAAAAAAAAAATCAAACACCGAAAGCTGGAGAAATCCAATTCGTTGGAATCTTGATGGGCCTGCCCCCCTTGGTGAGAAAGCCCACCACCCGGTGCCTTCCGCCAATATTTGCCATTTTCGCAACCAACGCTTCCCGGCGTCTGCTTCCGATTCCGTCCCGGTCACGTTTTGTTTGCGGTTAATTGTTGTGTCGTGAGATCGCATTAAACTACGGTATCGCACCGAGATTCGGGTGGGCTGATTGGGTGGTTTTTTTGTTTGGAAAATGGCAGGGAAAAGCTTTCCTCCACTTGTGACAGCAAATTGGAAAGCTAGTTTATAGCCGTTTGCCGTTTGCTCGATTAAGTTCGATTGATAAATTGGGATGTTGCGGGCAGCGCAACGGGCTAACCCGTCGAGCGGAAAGCACCCGTCAACCGGTAATGGTTGGGTTTTTGTCTAAAATATGATCGTTTATAATTCATCGTGCATTCCCCAAACGGTCGAACAGCACGTCGAGAAACAGTGTAAGAGAGCGGTAGTTTACTATCTCTACCGCTCGATTGAAATTAAGGACTTTTTCGATGCCGAATTGACGATGCGAGTAAATTATTTATGAAAAACTCCCCGTTTGTTGGAACATATTTCCATCACAAAACATACCGTAATTATCATTAATATAGTTGTTCCGATCCGGCACGACGAAAGAAAAATTAGCCCCAGCATGGAGCCATGGAGTAAACGAAAACAACGGGGCCACCTAGCGGTCAGTTTGCGAACTGTGTGGACGTGAAAGTAGTGGCCATGGATTCCAGGCGTGGCCTAACATCGCCGGTGTACCGTTCTGGTTGATGTTTTCAATCGGTTTAGCTTAGCTGCGGGCAATTTGGCCGTGATCGTTGGAAAATCAACTGCAGAGGAGAGAAGAGAGAAAGAGAAAGGAAGATAAAGTAAGTCACATAGTAGCTTTACACTTGGCGAATGTTTGGAGAGATTGCCTGTAGAAGAAGGCAGTAGACGAGAGGGAAACGAACACTAATATTGCTGGTGCTGTTTTGCCAAAACTGCCTTATTAATACGAAAGCTGGCACATTTGTCGACCCAAACATGCAAAGATAACCTACCATTTCTTGCACTGTTTAGCTGTTGACCGAAGCGAATAATCAATTTCACCTCTAATGCGCCTCATCCATCAAAATCGGGTTGATCAGCAAGCCGCCCGAAAAGCAGGTCACAAACTTTGCAACAGAAATTTGCACGACTTCGCTGTCGTGCGAGAGCGTTGGGCCTGAAACCTGGAAAGCCTGACCCGCTTCTTGCGAACACTCATCAACACGGCGAGAATCCCGCAGCAAATCGCGGAAACGAACAGCGAAACAGCGAAATCGTGGAAATCGCATTTCTTCCACCTTCTATTATTTTGCAATTCGACATCTCCAGCCGGCCGGGGCCGGACCTCGATTTGACGGTCGGTGCATTGAGTTCAACACGGCGCGCAAGAAATGGCGCAAACTGGACGGACGATCCGGACAGTGACACGGATTCAGGCAGGCAGACGTGTCGTCCGGGCTCACATGCCCGTTTTGCTCGCTATTCGTGGCGGTGGATAAACATAATAAGCTTTTCCAGTGCGGGTGTACGGTTCGCGGAACGCGGTGGAATATAAAACCTACATGATTAGCGCCGATGAACACGGTGAGCCGACTTTTCATCCGTCCAACCGGCCCGGGGGATGGAAAATCCATTAATTACTGAACTAATTGCTCCGGTGAGTGTGAACGGGGGCCGGGGCCGGGCTTTGCCGTGGTGTAATCACCGCGGCGAATTTGGGTTACACCGCCATTACACTACCACCGCACTGCGCACCGTAATTATGATGGACCGATGCGGAACTAACGGAAGAAAATGCCACGGGTGTTGAGGCGAAGGTGTTGTTTGGGCCAGAAAACCGAAGGGTGCCGTTGGAATGGAATTTTGATCGATTTCGTTTCGATTCTGAAGGTTGATCGTGGAGAATGGGAATGAGCGTGACACATGTGGTCCTGGGGATTGAGGTTAATTTGCAGGCGAGCAATATGATCGCATCGAGTTCGAGCCTATTACGATGATGATCATCTTACAGACGAATTTCTTGTGAAGATAAATGATGCTTTAAAATTTCGTTTGTACCAATTGTTTTACCTGTAAGGCGCGTAGTTTCGTGTTTCTGATGAATAAATCAAATCCACCTGCGGAGAGTCAAAAACAAGGTGTATATTAATTAAGTGAATGGCACACAGCGTGTGAGGAGGCACTTTCTACGCGACTGTGGTATCGAATTTCAACCAACCCCGAAGACCCGAACCCGTTGAAAGGCCCTGTTACGTAGGATAATTATGATAGCGTCACTAAAATCGCCGCTAAAATCCATTTGCATTTTAATTTCGATACGCTTGCCCGAGAGCGATATTTATGAGGTGTGAATCATGTACCGCGGGCTCCATCGCATTCGGACAACGTCGTTAGGCGTCGCCAGATGGTTTAAATTTTTATTACGAGCATTCGGAATGAAATTTATAACGCAGTAATTGAATAAGAGAAGATAATCATTATGGTTTTATCGTGATTTAGATTGCATTGTATAATGCATAATGCAAATGCATAATGCAAAGTGGAGCAGAGAAGGCAGGCAGAATTCAGGGAAAAGTCGTTGGACATTTTCTCATCACAGCGCCGGAAACCAGCTCGACATGCAAACATGTCACATGATCGATTCCATCTCGTGAACAACAGCACCAGACAGCGTTAGCTATAAAAAAAAGAAATGGAGGAAGAAATTAATTCCCCCAACTCAACGTGCGCGGAAAGAAAACACAGCATCGTTACCGTAGATCGCGTTTCGAAAAATTGCTCTAAATTTATAAACGTTTCTTTCCCGCTTGTTACGTGTCTGTCGCTGCACGAAATACGTCTTCCGGGTGAGTTTTCTTGGTTGAAGGTAATTTACGAGCGACAAATAATTTCGGGAGTCGAGGAAATTCTACAGGAAAGTAGATATCATCTGTCGTTAGACTTGCCGGTCCGCGTATCCGCGAAGCGGTTGTTCTTCTTGGGACGTTAAACTGATTTAAATTGCGCCCATTACACTAATTGCAATCGGTGTCTATCAAAAGTGGAATATTACGAACCTTTCCGTTGTGCGCTCTTTCGATTCGACTATCTGGCAGAAGTACGTTCAACTCGAAGCAGAAAACTGCAATCATGCAAACAGAGCTGTCCTGACCTCCTTCACGGATGGATCCATATCGGCGTGTTTTAAGACACCTGACATCGGCTTGTTTACGCTTATTGGATACCGCACAGTGCCACGAAGATTGATGTTCCGTGTCGGGTTCGCCTGCTCGTTGCAATCAGAATTATGGAAATGGTTTTCTTTTCCGTTGTCATCTTCACTGGGGCACACGGTCTAGCGACCGGTGCGATCATCATTACGCGTCGCTTGTATGACGATTAAGCAGGTCCACTTTCGGCAATGTAGTATTTTTGCTGCTGCTGTTGGGGGTGCACATCGTTTTTGAGCCAGCGACAGCGTTTTTTCGCCTGTGACCGGATGGTGGTAATTGCCTGCCTAACGATGGCCATTTCGCTCGATCAGCTGAGCGATCCTTTCCGGTGTGTATGTTGGTGTTGACAGTGTATTTATTGTTCGTAAGTGTTTTTGATGACTTCATAAAAACGAAGATGAACGATAATGTGTGCTGCTCTTACGAAGAAGATGTTATTAGTACGGTAGAATAGTAATCAAACGTAATGTTTACCTTTTTCAATGCTACCAAGCAAGAAATCAAAACAAACCGCTGTCAACGCACCGTACGTCCAAAATTTGAAGTTTCACGAAATAATTATTTAACTTGACAGTTGTTGTGCCTGCTTCACAGACTAGTTAAAATTGCGAATCAGTTTTTCACACTTCTCACGACAAAGTCTCATGCAAATCGATGACTAATCCCATCCCGTGCGTATATTTCTTCCGTATTCGTCTGAGGGGACATTTGTATTAATCATCACCGACCGCGAGACACAAATTAACGTCCGCGCTTTCAACTAATTGTCAACGGGTGTGCGCAGCCAGCGTCCGCAAATGGTTTGTACTCGAACGCAACCCGACAGACCGGGCAACACGAGCAGCATCAGCAATAATAATTGTTGCCGACCGATTTGCACCGAAAGCGCATTCGTTCAATCGAGCTCGTTTAAGCCGTGGCGTGGAGACGCGCCATTTCGCGACGGCGTTAAATTCCTGCGCGAAATCGGAATTCGAGCGAGCAAAACGTCCCCCGCTTTGCCGCTTCCTCCCCGCGGCATGATGATGTCTTCACGAAGGCGACTCTCTGGATAGAGAACGCCAGAAGATACGAGCCGTGTGCGAACGGCTCCGAACGTGCAGACAATAACAACGTTTGGCGGGAAGGCTCCCAAGGCGACGGGGACGGTTAGTTAGAGGAGTGCCGTTCGCGACGTATCACATGTCATGAATGAAAGAATTCCGACCGGCAGCACAAGCAATGAACGAGCGAACCGTGACGATGACGAGCCGAGACAGCGAAAGTGCGAATGTCCTCCTGAGATGAGTTACAAGACCCCTGGCAGGGCCTTGCCAGAACACTGCGTTTCCGTGCCACCGCAAAAGAACGGAGTGTTATTTCGATCTCATAAATCCGTGTGCGAGAAGTAAAACATGCCACCGTCAGCCCGGCTCTGCTGGCAGGTTTTAGTAGCAACCATGTTGGCGAAGAACATACCGAACATGAACGGCAGAACATTGTTGCAGTTTTATGGGTTCATATGCGAGCTGGTGCCGGCTGGAGGGATTGAAATAGAACATGCATTTTAAATGTCTGCTTCTTGGCTGCATTCTTCGAGAACGTGAACGGAATGTCTGGAATCGGATGCATTTGAAGCAGTAAATGAAGTCCTCAAGATTTGTAATCGATCATAAC
>JXXA01005198.1:0-10494 GCA_000956255.1 Anopheles punctulatus | reverse complement strand
CACAGAGCGTAAAAGGAACTCAATGTTAATCCCGAACAAAGACGGCACCCGCGCACGGTACACGCTAAACAGCAACGAATTTTACCCCGCCTGACGGTGAAAATCTATATGAATGTATATATTTATACATATATTTACATGATCGGGAAGTGATGATTGAAAGTATTCTCGTACACGCTAGTAGGTAAAAGTACCTTTTACTCATTACATCCCGCCCCCTCCCCGATTCGGAGAAGCAGACCGCCTGTGACCAAATCCAAATAATAATGAGATAGCAAATCGTTTAATCGCGTTTCATGCGCGCGCTGCACCATCTCTTTGTTACATAGTGTGTGAATGTGTTTACTGTGCAATTTAGCAGCACTCGCGCTCCACGGCTCGTTACGATTGTTCCCCGTTTTAAAACCTAAGCTTGTGTTCTACGCTTTGCTGATTCGAAGGAAAACCAACAATTCTTTATTATTAACTACGAAACCGTGATTATTCGACGGGCGGATAGAACGGTACAGGGCCTGCTGTGGTTTTGTTTTGTTTATTGTAAATGATGGGTAAAAGGCAACGAGCTAATCGCGCATGAATAGCCTAGATAGTACACTGAGTGCCGTTGATAATACGTTTTTTATATTGTTTAGAGTTGTTTAAGGGTGTGAAAACATTTTGGTTAATAGTACAGAAAGCCAAACGCATCTAGGGGACCGGCGTGTTGCAAAGTGATAGGATAATTTGAGCAAGCTAGACCAACGGTACACAAAGAAAACGGTTACTGGAGTGTATGTAAGGCGTAATTAGTAGAATGGAACAAAGTTATTTTTTATATATCTGTGTACGTGTGTGTGTGCGTGTTTGTGTATGCGTGAGAATGCGTGTTGGATCTGACTGCAAGATGTGGCAAAATGGATACAATTGATCCTGCAGAGTGTGTTTGTTTCCTTCTTATCGCTTTGTTTCGTATCGCGGAGAAGGGAATGGGTTGCGATGTTCAAACCTGATCAAATCCGAGAGCCACTGCGATAGGGCAAGAAAAAAAAACATATGTTCTAGAACACAAACTCTATCATGATATTTATTACAAGTTTCCTATTTGAAAACCGTACACAAATACATCAAAATCGGCAGACAAAAACGGCACGCCACCCCAGACCAACTGATCTAAGTGCAAGTTTGTAAATAGCGGCACCGATAGAATAGTTCAAGAGCGTGAGGTAGGGAATGGTACGGTTCATGATATTCCTTTGCAAAAAATAAGTTCAAAGCAAATCAGTTTTAGTGATTATTGTGTTTCTCCCGGTACCACGAGAACCCTTAGTTGATGCGTAGGACGATTTCTCTGCCGAAACCGGCTGCGAGAACCGTTTGAGTTGAAAATTCAGCCACTTCTTTCCCTTCCCCTTACCTGCTTTTACAGTACTGTTGTTCAATACCGACACCCCGTTTCCCGTGAAGCACATCGCATTGTTATATGTTTAGGAGCGCAGGGGCGCGCGCAAATGAAAACTGAAACCAAATTGAAAAGAGAAAAAAAACCAACAACGATGAGACGAAATAAAACGTAAAACAACCGATTGAAATTGAAAGCAAAACAATGTGCCGGGCGTGCATGATCCTGATATTATCTCAGCTCCGAAACCGCTGTTGGAAGCGAAATGCCTAAACATGTGGGGAAAGGATTACGGACGGCATCATGAAAGGAGAATACTCGTAAATTTAGGTATTTTTTTCACTGTTTGACTGCTTCACAGTTTATTTATTTGCTTGTACATTTTGCACTAACATCATAGGCTTTCTGTTGCTGCTGTTGCTGCTGCTACTGCTGCGGTTCCACACTCTGATTCCTCACACGCCATACCACCTACCCTACCCACAAAACACGTCCGATCTGATCCCTTAGCTATTACTGCGGTGATCCGCTTTTGGGTACCGGCAGATGCATCGGATGTAGCTACAAAAAGACACTTGTCCTCACCTCGTAATCCCTCGCTTCCCTGATATCAGCGCCTCGTGCGAACCTCGAACGTTACCATGGCCGAAAGTTGTGCAATTAGAAATAGTTGTTTTCCGTTCCCGTAACCCTCTCCGCTAGCAGAGAGTTTTCTTCTCTTGTTGTGTCATTAGTAGTTTCAGCAGATTCTGTGTTCGTAATTTTATTTGGGTAAATTTTCTGCTTTTTCAATGTTATTGTTCATCAGATTGTTTGTGTAGTGTCAGTTAACAAGTTATTGAGTGTTTCACCATGTTTCTTCCTAGCGTTCATTGGAATAAATATAGTTATATGTATGTATTTTTTTGTTGTTTTTTTTCACATGTACTCGTGTAAATGCTCGTGTGTTTTGTTACAATTAATCATTTAGCTTTTTGTTTCTTCGACCTCGACAGATAGAACGACAACGAGTTTGCTTGCGTTTCTGTATATGTTTTTTGTTTTGTTTTCATTGAATCTTAACGTTATTAGTACTTTGCATTTGTGTGTGTAGAGTATTACTTGTTAGTTGATGTTATTATGATCGATTTATCTAGGTATTTCATGTATTTGCAAATGTGTGCAAAACTTTCGCCAAACTGTTCTTTCCTTTGCTTATCAAACGCTTTTATCGCTCGAACTATTGCGTGGTTGTTTTGTGTGTATGTGTATGTGTGTTTTTTATTTATGATCTAACTCGATTCGTGCACATCCGAAGGCAAAGAAATGGAACTATAATGCACGCAACTGGCCATGGAAATAGCTGTCACCTCTTTCCTACTAAATGACTTGGAAATATGAGTTTCGTAGATAGGTTATTAAGGTATTCCTTTTTGTGTAGAAATAGAGGAATCAAACTATAACTCATTCAATGCCAGCATGTGTAGTTTTAGCGTTAGAGAAGGATTCCAGCAGCAACTAGTTACTTCCATTACTTTCCTCTTTTCGCTCTGCCTCAACAAGAAAGCCGTCTCCGCCGTTAGCAATTTTGTTTTCTGTTAAGCAAACAATGTCCTATCGCTAGCGTAGCAGTTTTCTCTTACTATTCCTAAGCCGTTTGTTCCTCCGTTTACCTTTTCCTTCTTTGCTATAAATATAGATTTACTTTGTTTCCTTCTTGATTAACAACTTTTAGTTTGCGTATCCTGCGCCTTTTTTCTGCTTGATTCATTCGTACATGCGCTCTGCCCATTGTTACCGTACCCAGCTGCTGTTTTATTGTATGTTAAATCATTTCATGAAGCAGTTTTGACAATAGTTAGTGTTTCTCTATCGTATTTACAGGGACTAGGGAAAATCGTTCCACAGGAAAGTGGAGAGAGAAACGAGCTTTGATTCGGAGAGGAGTGGTTTAGAGTGTCTTTTTGTTTTTATTGTGTTTCTTGAATTCATCGAGCGCCCTGTTTAAAGATTACTTGCCCTCGATTTACTAATCCTGCACCATTCTACCTGCGAATTTTATGTTTCACAAATGGAATTTAACATTTAACTTTTTTCTTCGCCCTTCCCTAGGTAGTATCATGTCTCACAGCTTCCCATTTTACAGCAATTGTACAAACGAACGGAAAATAATTAGCAATGCTCCGAAAACGAGCCTTTTCCTAGTCATTGTTCGGCTGCTGTTGCTGCTAATGTTGTGCATTACTACATACCTCGTATAATTCGCTAGCAAAAACTTGCATCCAAACCGAAAAATGTGTTACAAAATCTGCAAAGCCGGCTCAGAAAAGCGTGCGAGGGACTGTTTCCTCTATCAGGGTTTTTGATATCGCAATAGTCCAGTCGAAAGAAGTGTCTGCGCTACAACTGCTACACGTTACATCTTCTACTAAAGGGCAATACACGGCAAAAAGCGTCATCAAAGCGTTTGTAAAGCATCACCATGTTCCATGTTCCACCCTTGAGACCCTACTCGCGTAACAAAACTAACAAAAACTACTACGAACGAAGCCACTACAGTGCAATGATCCGGTCCGTTTGGACTGGCCTGTGTGCTGTCTAACGTTTATTCTTCTTTGGTTCCATTGGTTCCTAAGCTACGGCTGCCTCACACATCATCTGGAGCGCTTTTCGAGGTGGAAGCCTAAATGAGGGGAGGAATGACTAGAACTGTACAAAAAAAAAAATTAAAAAAAACGGCACTAACTAACTAAACGCAGAATATCGAAATGTACAGGATGCTATTAAGTAGTGTGATTTTACGGGGAGGGATGGGAAGATGACTTCACAGCAAGCGTTCAGAGGCTCCAGACTGAGGTTCCTCCTCCAGCAGCAGCTGCTCAACGCACTGCTTAGTCTATGTAGATGTCTTCGATCGGATATGCCGTTTCTATGAACTTCTGGTAGAATCTCTGAAAAGCTCGCCTGTAGTGGGTTGGAAGAAAGAAGCGTTTCGTTAGTCACAGGGATGAATGTTCTGCAGAGAACGTGACCCTACCCGACAGCTTCTGCTACCGGTCGGGTTGACTCGGTGCCCTGGAATACGTGACACGCGAATCGCTGCACCGTCGGATGCTTGGTGATGAAGCCGATGTAGCGATGATCCCGCGGGTGGAACGCACAGAACGACACGTTCTTCAGCGAGTAGAAGTAGTCTATGCACGGGCCTTTGGATTTTTTGTTCTGCAAAGTGGAGGGAAAAAGGGACACAATAATGAACTCGTTCGCCATTTCAATATGAGATGGTCCGGAGAATGTTCCCTACTAAACTCAATTAAAGGAAGAAGAGAATACTAGCGACTCGAAAGACTTGAAAGACGGCTTCTCTTCAGGGGTAGGACGTGCAAAAATAACCGAAACCATACTCACCCTCGAGCGATCAACCATTCGCAGGCCCTGGTCGGAGATCTCCAGTATGCACGGTTGGGCCTTCGGTGACTCCGAGCCCGTGCCGACGATCTTGCGCACGGCCTGGCACACCACACCCGTCCCCTTGTGGGCCATCGTTTCCACCGAGCCAAGGTACCCGAGCAGGTATCGTTCGCGCTTCATCTCGATCGAGGTCGGATCGAAGTCGTTGTAGTCGAGATCGACCGCGTACGCCGACGGGAAGATCCCCTGCCGGCCGGTGCGCAGATTCACCCCCTCGCACCACAGATCCTCGGCCTCCTTCTGCACGTAGATCGGGTCGCCGATCTCGATCTCGATCTCGTCGTGGTGCCGCGGGATGAACTTGTGCAGCGCCCGGTGCGTCGCCTCCAGCATCTCGAGCTGGCTGTACGGTACGCCACCGTACGGCGGCGGGAAGGGCGACGTGACGGGCGATGCGACCTGCGGTGGCGGTGGGGACATGCTCTTGTAGTCATTCGGTGAGTGCGCCGTACTGTGGCCACTGTCCACGTCGCCCAGGCTCTGCAATCGCTCCGAGTCCGGGCTGGAGTCTTCGTCCAGCAGATAGCTGCATTTGAGCGCGAGCAGCGAACTCTGCTTGAAGAACGTGCTGCCGTGGGGTGGGTGAGGCGGGACCGCGTTCGGGTAGTACGGCTTCCGGTTGCTGGCACACAGCTCGTCCGCCAGCGACGTCTGACCGGCGAGAAGCTGCAGAACGGAAGCTGTGGGGAGAAGCGAGCGAAACAGAGATTCATTAGCTTTATTCCAAACAAGAAAGCGAAACAAACATCCAAAGGATCTAAAGGATTTTCCCAAGTGGATAGAAAAATACAATTCAGGAGCTCCATTTAAGAAGGATAGGGAAGAGGTGTCAGAGATCAGGAAGAAGAGAAGCGAAGAGGTTAGTTCAGTGTAGAGTCTTCCATGTAAAGATCCTGGAGCCTTCACACTTTACATAATTTTCTTGCATTTAACTCAAAATGCTACCAGATATCGATGGAGTTTATGATGTTAAACACAAGAGATTAGTAGTGTTTTATTCAGCAGTGTTTGGTATGTATGGATATTTGAGTGGTGCTTAAAAGGGCACAAGATCACGAACTTCAAAAGAAACGATTCAAGATACACAAGAAGCGAGCATAGTTTTAGATAGAAATGTTACCAACTAAAATTGTGAATTTACTTACATTTTCGATTTTTCGGTATCTCCGGTAGTTTGCGTCTTCGTCGCTCCACCTGGCCCGGGATCCACGGGAGTGAGCTGGTGCGAGCTAGCTGCGAACTGTTCGCGGCTCCAACGTCATTGGCCGACGGTGCAACACCGACATATCCTAACGCGGGCTGCACCGTGCCCGTACTTGCCGGTTCGCCAGGCACGCCCGTACTCTTAGCGTCTCCAACTGGGCCACCGCCGTGCGAAGTGAGCTGTAGCTGCAGTAAACTCTCCGGACCGGAACCGCTCGATACAACGAGCAGCTCTTCCTCGTCGGCCGCCGCACCGGCCGCGATCGAAGTCTTCCGGAGTCCGGCGAGCGTCACGGTGCGCAATCCGTCACCAATCTCATCGTCCTCGCCCGTACTGCTGCCGCAGCTGATCGTGCTGATGGTGTGGATGATCTGCTGCGTCTTGCTCGGCGTTCCCTTGAGCACTGAGTCCACCTGGGCAGCGTCGCTGCCGGACAGTAGTGGACCGTCCTCCTCGTGGTCGGACGAGGCATCACTCTTCGACGACGGTGTATCATCCAAATCGACGTCCGCAACCAACCTAGACGGGAACGGCAATGCATGGAAGCACATTAGCGTCGTCGTCCGTTGGACGTGATTAGTTTAGCCGCAAAACTGAAGCGAGGCGGAAAATTTGCTGGTAAATAAATTAAAAAACTGCTCTACCGTGCCAGAGCATGACCCACTTCCCAAGCCCAATCGCAGCATCGCCATCGAGCGAGCCAAGTCGGCTGCATCTGACAGGACATTTGGGCCAGTGACAGCTCGCCCATTGTGTGGCGTTGGAGGTTGGCGTTGGTTCGAAGCGCACTCGGACGTTGGAAAATGGAGCACGCCTCGCGCGGAAGCTCGGTCGGGGACGTTCTTGCCGTCGGCAACGACAGCCCCTGGTGTATCGACTCGGTAAGTATTGATCCGATTTTATCTCTTCCCTTCGAGTGACATCACTTTCGTGTCGGTGTCTTTTTTTAAGCTTTTTTTTCTTCTTCTCTTCGCTCATCCCTCTTCCAGCGGCTTGCCTGAGGACATCGCAAGCCAACTCAAACGCAATTGTCTGCCGGTGTCGTAAAGTGATATTAGGAGCTCAATCTCCGGACCCGCCGGCTGTGATCGTGGAGGATGGGCAGCGTTCCTAATTAAAGTTTATGGGGTAGGTTCGATCGGCGATTGGAAACCGACCTACAAATCCATCGGCAACCGATACGAGCAATCCAAAAAAAAGACGGACCGGGTAAGGCGGAAAATTCGATTAATTTTAGCACCCCGTGATTAAGTGCCTAAAGGGAATACCCTTTTTTTCTCCCCCGTTCTGGTTCCATGCCGTTTTCGACGCATCTGTTACGCATCTTCATTTACGAAAAAGTGTTCTTGTGTTTATGGGAGAAGAATGAGATTGCTTCCAAGGCAAGGACGAACCAGGCACGGACTGCAAGTGTTCGGCATGGCGCCTCGCTGTTCTATTTACAATTCTCCCGGCGCCCTCCAGGTGCCATGTCGCACACAATGTAACACCAAACAGCAGAGAAAAATTAAAAAGAAAACCCTGACCCCGTCATGTTCCACTCGCGTTGCGGCGTTCCCTATCGCAAGGGTGATTACAAATGCTCCACCGCTCAAAACGTGACTCATTAGTTGGAAAGAAAATCTAGCAAATGCACGTGCCGCCCCGCAACCGTCCTCCCGCATGCGAAACGGACCCAAGCTCCAGAACAATCACGGCTGCAGTTGACGGCAGGGGGGAAAGAAATGGCAGGCATCGTTTTCATTCAACAGCGTGCCCTTTTATTCGGGATTGCACATTTTCCTCTTCGCATCAGCATCCTCTTCGCAAACAGTGCCGTTCTCGTGACGAAGCTTACGAAAAAGCTTTTTTATTTTATTTTCTATCCAACCCAGGCTGTGAGCGTGCGGTGGAAAACAGAACCATTCCTTTCGTGGGCAGAAAAGCGTCCTCGCTTGACAGTTTGCTTCGTTGTGTTAATTCGATCGCAGCGCAAGTACGGATGTAAAGCATGTTTTGCAAGCGAAGACAGAAGGGAGACTATTTTTAAACTCCCTCGTCCCATATGCATCCACAACGCGGTGGAGGCGCTCGGTAGTAACCATATAGCAACCTTGGGCCATCGCCTACGTCGATGCTGCGCCGCCGAACATAACAAAACCGCTTTCCGCAGCTGTTCTCCCTTCGCTGCGATGGAAGGAGATTATCCTTGCGAAAAGCAGGATCCATCGAATGCTGCCTCACAAGCACACACACACACACGCACGCACACACTCTCACACGCACAACGTCACGGACACGTACACAAAGCGGGCGGATGTGTTTGCATCCATCTCCACAGCACATCCTGCGGTGAGCGTTCCTTCGCTTCCTGGCACGGTCTGAAGCCTCTAATACGCAAATACGGCCGTCACAGCCGCCCAGTCGAGAGGGCCATTTTGCCCGCGGGTGACGCTTCCCCGGGGCACTACTTTATGCATCATCATGTGCGGAAAACATCCTCCCGCGGTCGCGGCGCCGACCCTGTCAAGGATGACGACATGCCGTGTGTTGTGCCGTTTTTTGCTCAGCTTTCCTTCAAGCTGTATTATGAACCGATTTCATACACGCTTACACACACACACACACACACACACACACACAAAAGTGACTGCCTTTCGAATAATACACGCACACGCCACTAGGTTGGCGAAAAGAAAATCGTGTGAGAAAATTTAAGTGGGAGTGAATTTTCAACGTGCTTACAGAAATTATACGCTTGCATGCTTGCCTGCTGTACGCGGTTATTTCTATTTCTTTTTTTTTTGTGCGGCAGAAAACGGTTGCCTGCCAAACCTAACTTACGAGTAGAACGGTGCCGGAGCCTTCCGGAACGTGGGTAACGCGTCCAGATTCTGGCGCAGCTCCTCAAACTCCGTATCGGCCATGGTGGTGGCTCACGGTCGCGGTAATTATCACGTACCAACAGCACTGGTTTTTGGAGGTTCTATTGCTGCACGCAAAATCACGCCAGTAATGTTCGCACTCGTGGCGAACGGCTCACATCAAACCCGCCACGGCAGCCACGGCGGAAGCACTTTCAACCAGCAGGCGCATTGCTCGGTCACAAATCGCAATTTTCACTCCACCACTCGCCAGCAAGGGGCAGCCCGGACACGGACCTATCGGTGCCCATCGAGGGCCTGCCCCGGTTCGAACAATGCTCAAGCACTTTTTCCTTCAGCTCCGGTGGATGAATTGTGATGAGGATTTTGCTGCCACTGGGTGATTTTGCTGAACCGTTTCCACAACCCGCTGATGGGGGTTTATTTTTCTGCGATCCGTTCGTCCCTTCAGACGGAGTACTTTACGCGTTGCTGGACCAATGGTGTGATGGCCGCCGCACTATCTTCTCTTAAGGACGACGACGATGAGCAGGCTCGCTCGGCACTCTCACTCTCGCCGTGTTTTCCACAGCGCCAGCCAGGTACGTAACAACCCTGCCAAGGAAGCCCCGCGAAGCCAGCCTGACAGCTGTGCCGAGAGAGAGAGAGAGAGTGTGTGCTTGCTCGGTGGAAAATTTGCTCCTTTTCAAACGATGATGACGTTTTGCGCTGATTCCGTGATGTTGTAGGGAGCGTGAGAGCGAAAGAAAAGTGGGCACGCTCGCGCGCGAGAGCAACACCTTCTTCCCCCCTCGGTAACCATGATGCGTATTGATTATGGTACGGGAAAATGGAGGGGAACAATGTTAGACGCGCTTGCGCCGTACGGCGCTGAAAGGGTGTTTTTCTTTGCAACTGTCAGATGGGACGGTACCGTCTGCTCGAACGCATTTAGCTGTTTATGGAGTTCCACGCGGAATCTTTCGGAGAGTTTTCCCAATGGAGCGAGCAGGGTCACGCGTTAAGGAGTTGCTATAACATTTGACAATCTACACACTACGGAGCAAATTGAGCAACATTTTCAAACGTACAGTTTGATTTGTCGTTATGGGATATGGCATAGTGGCATATATTGAAGTTTTCTTTAAAGTATTCGTGGCAAAGGGGAGTAAAATGTTGCCGCAAAAAAAATCTATCAGTTGTTTATTTGCATTCATATTGAGCCAAGCTTAATTTACTCCACAAGAACCAGAAAATAGTTAGTCAGGAAGCTATTTAATTAGCTGGAACATTAAATATTTATAGATAACAAGAAATCTGTTGATGTTAACTTGATGAAAAGTTGATCGTTAGAAGATAATCGAGAAAAATGTTGTTTGTTTTATTCGTTTCTTATCGAATATGTTCTTTTCTTTAATATTGACGTTTAAAAAATGCCATGAATTTCATCGTGCCATGAAACAAGCGGATATTATGCGAGTGCTAAGTAGCACCGTATCGCTGAAATGAAACAGCTAATTGTACTCTTTTATCCGCTTGCGTTGGAAGCCATGATTGCGACCAAAGAGGATGAGAGCAGCGATAAAATATGGCGCAATTTTGAACTACTAAGATGGCGA
>JXXA01005194.1:0-11864 GCA_000956255.1 Anopheles punctulatus | reverse complement strand
GATTTAGGAGCAAGGTAAATTGTGTTGTTGATTACAATCAATCATTATCTCACTTTTTTATTGAACACGAGTGAGCTTATTCGCTCTCGGTGATGAATTGGGTGAGCGACTTTGAGTCAGTTCTCGTTCATTTTGTCCACCTCTGGCACGTTCAACGGAGCGAACGATGATGTTTCTCGCACGCACACACCAACAGCTATTTGAATGTTGCTAAGAGAGCGGTTTCGCCACTGAAACATTTCTGGTATGCTCAAAAAGTGGGTGAAAATGTGATTTTTATTGCAAGTGAGGAAATAAACATTAATCGTAAGATTTGTGAAATCAAATAGAAGTAAATAGAAACGATAAAAATGCTTCTAATGAAAGATTTGCCAAATTTTCCTGGCAAAATGACAATTTGTTTGCTTTCAGAAGAATATGCTGTCAGAAGGCCTTGTGTTCAAAACAGCAGTTTTTAGGGATCCATATCGAAAAGCAATGAATATTGAAAATGTTTAGTTTAAATGCAGGAAGTGTATTTATAAAGCTTTATTAATTTTAAAACATGAGAGTAGTCGTTTTTAAACTATATGATGGCGAGAAAAATGGCAAAATAAAACATAATTGAAACAAATAATTATAAAAAATGAGGTTCGAAAACTTATTAAATGTTTTAAACAAGACATATGTAACAAGCGCCCGACTAGTAGAAATTTAGAAAGAATATAGAAAAAATCTTTCCAATAATACCAAGTTGTGCAAAAGGTGCAAAAGAGCCGATTGCATGAAAAACACGTGGAACAAAATTTGTCCCTGAGGAAAACGAGTTTTTCGTCACAATTATTGCATGGGTGACCATGTTCGCAATCAGATAAAACATCCCGAGAATGAAACATCCTCTGCTGCTTAGAGACAAATGCAGCATTTGCGCAAAATGCAAACTGGCAGGTAATGTGACACTGCCTTTCCACCAACACAGCGGAGCGGAACAAACGGAAGCAAAAAGGATGTACGCACAAATATTGTTCGGCAGTCAGCGTCGCCGTCGAAGTTGGCGGTTAAAATCACACTATGCCACCGGAGATAGAGAAAGAGCAGGATGGAGAGACAGACTAATGAAACAGCGGGACCGGATTTTAAGGTTTCCCAGTTTCATAATTAATACTATGGAGGGATGAATCAAAAGGAAGGTAAAAAAAAAACAGAAGACGAGCACATAATGAACGGACGCATCCTCATCCTCTCGATTGCTTTCGCACCTTTCGCACCTTCATGTGGAAGCATACGTGTGTGTGGCTCGGATTCGAGAATGATCATTTGGTGTAAATTTTCAACCATTTTCCATCCATCCATTCAAAAGTGTCCTTCCCCAGTGCATCTACGACGACATTCGCTTATCTGCTTCCCAGGTTCATCAACTTTATCCATCATCCATCATGTTTTCCGTTCCATTTGTAAGTTGGCTGCGAGTGTATCCTTTTTTTACACGGTGCTTCGTGCGTTTCGTTACTGTTTTCTTTTGGCTGCTCCTCAGCCTTTCCTCTGTTTACCGGACGAGCTTGATGACAAAGCCACGAAAGGAGCGGATGACGAAGACGCGACGGACCAGCAGCACTTCAGCGCGCCGACTCGAAAGGATCAGAAACGGAATGGGGGAAACAAAAAGGAACTGGTTCGGGTGCGGTTCTTGCGTTCCATGCAGCGGAAAGGAAAAAACAAAACAATAGTGAAACAATAACGCGCGTTTCCAGCTCACCTTCTAAAAAGGACCTTCGAAAGGTTGCAATCCGTACGCTGGTATTGGTGCGGTCGCCCTAACGTTGCTGAGTGTGTGAGAAGGAAAGCGAAAATTACACCGAAATCGTATCCCTTTCTTCGCACAAACAACACGCTACGCTGCTCGGGAAGATAATTTGTGCCGAGCGGGTAATGATTAAAAAAAAAACTATGCTCACCGAATGTCCTTGGGCTTGCCCGAACCTAAATGAATGAATCAAGGGCCCTTTGGGGGAAACAGAGGGACACGCACGCACACAGCCAGAGTAGCAAATCCAAATGCCTCCGAATAAAAGCCGTTTTCCGTGCAATAATTAATGGTTGTTATGGTTCATAACGCAGCAACGGCCTACTGTGCGTGGTCTGGGCTTAGACTTCGTACTCGCGCTTCCCTCCTGGGATCGACCGACCGGCCGGAGCTCGTTAGACGGAAAGGACATTAGCTGGCGCGCGAGATCGCAAGGATTCGTCCCAACTCCACGGCAGACGCTGCTGCTGCTCCTGCTGCTGCTCGCACGCAGTGAGGATGGGGTGATGCGGTAGCAAAATTTATTGATAGGAAATATTGGTTTTCTGCCTGCGTCGTCCTACTAGCGTCCCGTGTATGTGCGTCTATTAATGGATGGTAACGCGAGACGAAATCCCCGACGTAACAAAAAATAGTAATAAAAAACGACATTTTTGGCTCGTGCGCGTCGTTAAAACGGCAGCAGTTCAACCCCTCTCCCTATCTGGAGGGATGTGAGAAGCTGCTGTAGCCCAACGCTGTAGCCTGCACTTGGCACCACGTCACGCAAGCACCTAACACCTTATCCTTCGATTTCTTCCGAGGGTCGTGGATCGAAACAAAACAACATCCCTAAGAAAACGCACATGTAAAGAAGGCAGCTCTTTCGCGGTTTCGGATTTATCAGCGGGGTCGTTAAGAAAGATGATCGATTCATCTCGAGCAGGCTTCTGTTTTAGAATTAAAAGTGTAATAATAATAAAAGGGAAAATGGAACATACATTTGAAAATACATGGTTCGGGTAGGCTACGATGGTTTTTGCGGGGGATGATAAAATAAGAGAAAAAAAAACAACTACTCCTCTGATAACATTTCCTCTGCAACGTGTTTTCCCTTTTCTCGCTGGCTTTTCGCTGCTTGCGTAACCATTTCATTTCGATCGATTACATCGGTTAACATCAATCTCTCACTAACTTTCTCGCTCCCTAGTTTCACCACTAACCTATACGATAAGAATCACTATGCGAACGTACAGCAGCGGTAGATGCTGCTTCTCTGCTAGCTATGCGTATTTAAATTGTAAAAAAAATTGTTCAAACATCGTAACAATGTCGCAAATATTTCACTGCCAAATGTAATCCTCGCTCGGTAAAGCAGAGACAGACACGCACGCACACGTAAATGCTAATGGCACTTTTCTATTTCACATGGACAAGGCCGCTTGTTTTCATGCTCACTTCCTTCGCATCCTCCCATGTGCGCACTTTCTCCCTAACGCTCGCACGTATCGCATCCTGTCGCAGGGGCACGACGTGAGGGCGACGACCTAATTTTTTTTTCTCCCCCTTCGCGTGTTCGCGATTTCGGGACCAAATTTTACATTTTACAAAACCCAAACCCCTCGTATGTGGAATTTCTGTCCTTCGCGAGCGAGCCTTCCTAATCGCGTGTGGAGGGCTTCGAACCCCTTTTTTGCTTTTTTAAACCTTTCTTTTCCGCTTTTTTTTTCTCTATCTCTCCAACAAGTTTTTGCAAATTTCCCTGTTCTGTGTCAGTTTTTGTTTTGGGGGTGAAAGTTGCAAAATAATCACATCACGAAGCGTTGCTTCCGTATAAATTAGTTCCCTCCGGTGTGCGCGCATCTGTGGCGTGCGTAGACGGTGAGCGTAGTGATTCCCGTAGTGTACGCTGCGAACTCGTTTGTTACGCGCGTTTTGCGATCCCCCGTATCTAAATAACTGTAAGTTTCATCCCGTGCCCGCGCGCTTTCGGGGTGTATCCGATTATTGGCCAGCAATCTGCAAGGAAAGGGAAAGAAAGAGAGTTGGTCAAGTCGTCTTTTTTAAAGCATTTGAAAATGCGTAAATTCAATGCTAACAGCAGCGAAACGAGTATAAAAATGGAAACAGCTACGCCGATTGCATATTTTGAGGATTGCAAATTATATAATCATGTAATAACTGTTGAATAAAATGATTCACAAAACCTATAATTACATAAAGTTGTTTGAAAGGCAGAACAGAACATTGAATTGCATAACTTCCGGCGTAAATGCGACAAAATTCGATGAAACAATGGACTGTTTTTAAAATAAGAAAAAAATTGCTTTTACTAACGCTTCAAAAACGCCCTTGAGCTTGTTTCTTGAGCGAACCATTTGAGCGAACCTAATTAGCTAACGAATTTATGAATTTTTACAGCATTTTTTTGACTGAGTAACATCCGATGTTATTACTTTTCTGCCGTTTAACTATGATTTCATGCTCCATTTTTAAAAAGCGTTTGGAATGCATGCTGCAGGTCACGTCAGATGCAAATTCTACACAATGAGAACGATACTTACAACCAACAAATTACCACTCTTAGCCCGGGTTATGCTTGGCTGTGGACCCGTCTGTATTTCGATGACGCCAGTCTTTCCTCTGACTAGGTTGTGAGACAGCCTACAAATTGAATAGATACACCTTAAGTAAACGTGAACAGGCGAGCGCAATTTATCGCAAAATAAAACAAATAAATAAAACGTACGATCCCGTGTCAACGATGTTCACGATGCTGCGGTTCTTCGTCACGTCCAGTATCCAGATGCAGCACTCGATGATGTCCGGAATGTCCAGTATAAGATCGCCCTTGTCCTTCTTCAGCTCGAGCGGTATCCGGATCAGCATGATGCCGTCCCGCTCGTTCGTGATGCAGAAGTCGATCTTGTCCAGCGGCAGCCGGTGCTTTTGCTTGTACGTTTTCCCATCGAGCAGATACACCGCCTTGTTCGACAGCAGGAAGAAACGCTCGCGCGGCTTATAACCACGTCGGTCGTACTTCACCACCGGCGTGGAGTACTGGGAAAGCGAAAACGAATGGCATTACATTATCCTCGTCGAGGTTAAGATAGCTGACTCATCGACTTACGTGCAACTTTTCACCGTTCATCTGCGTGACGGTGAAGTTGGAGATTTGCGTCGCGTGCTGCTTCGCAATGCGATCATCCACAAACCACGGCCCGACGCTCTCCGGGTAGTTGCGCTTGTGGTTCTTGAAGACCGCTTCGCACAGAACCTTCAGGTCGAGCTGTCGCTTCCGTTCCGCGCTCAGGCCAACCCGGTAGCAACGCGCGAGATGTAGTTTGTGCATTTGGCGGAGCAGTAACGACGCCTCCTGGCAGTGCTTCGGAGCCGGTATCCAGGTGTGACTCATGAACGAGTCCGGCAGGCTCTTGGACAGCTTCATCAACCAGTGGCGCTTGGTGAGCTGAATGAACGATCGGTTACACTCGTTCGGTTCGTCGTGCCGCGTGATGAAGCCCTTAATGAAGAAGCGTATCTTTGCGGCAGCCTCACGACGTCGCTTCAGCTCCTGGATCGCCAGATAGCGCCGGATGTACGTCTGACCGACGATGATCTTGGCGCGAATCTCCAGATACGCGCGTCGCTGCCGGCGACCTTTCCACCGGGCCTGTATGATCGACGCGAGGTAGTGCTTTTTCGCCTGGAACGCATCCTCCGTCTCGAACAGCGTCTTCGGGAAGCGGATGAAGATCTTCGTCTTGCCCATGCGATAGTCATCCTTTCCGTAGCCCAACTCGTTCGCCAATATCTGCACACCGTCCTTCGCAGCGCCGTGGTAGTGTGGCCAGGTCTGTCGGCTGAGACACTTGTACCTCTGCAGGAACAGCTCGTACGTACGGCGGTACGCAAAGCCAGCGCGTCGCACGCGCAAGTTCTCCATTAGCCCCAGGTACTTCACCTGATGACGCACCAGCTCCACATCGAACTGACTGTGCGTCTGCAAGTCGTTCGGCTTAATGCACCGGATGTAGGACGGCTCTTTGCACATCAGAATCTCCATCAGGTTGTTGAGGGAGTTCTTGAACTGCGTCACGGCCGTCTCCGGGCGTCGCTTACTGCCAATGTCCGCCGTCGGGAAGCAGCTCTTGATGATGCCATTGCTACACTCCGCCATCGCCTCCTTCAGATCCCGGAACAACAGATCGTTGTTCTTGTCCAGAAACCCGTGCACACTGTACGTCACATCGCCCGCGTAATGCACCAGCCGGAACTCATCGCGGCCCATCGTCTTCTGCACGGTGGTCGACGCACGGCTGTGGCAGATGTAGTGCGGATGCGAACCGAGGTTATCGTTCATCTTCGTGAGGAAGCTCAGATCGGTCGGATCACCCGGCCGGAGGCACTCCTCGTCCATCAGCGCCACGATGCCCTTATGCTTCTCCTCGATCAAGTTGCAGATCACCTTGTTGTCGAAGTACTCGACCGGTACCCACTCGATGCCTTCGCGCAGGTACTCCTCCTGCTCCTGCTTGAGCGTCAGCTCGATGAACAGCTGCTGCAGCTTCTCGTTGCAGAAGTTGATGCAGAACTGTTCGAAGCTATTCTTCTTGAAAATCTCGAACCCGTAAATGTCCAGGATGCCCATCACGCTGTTCTTTTTCGCGAGATCGGCCGCGTGGAGCGAGGTGTTGATGCGCGATACGAGCCAGCTAAAGAGCCGATCGTACACCGCCTTGGCGAGCGCGTCACGGGCGTAGATCGCTAGGTCTCGGTTCAGTGGACTCGTCACGATTTCCCCTCGTGCTTCAATCGTGCGGTGCGTGAATGCGTTCGTCAGTTGCTCTTCGTTGCATCCCAGAAGCTAAAACGGAATCAGTTAGTACTACCGTATAATACGCCATCGAGAAGAGGCATCCACAGGACCAACACACCGTACCTTCGCAATCGCCGTCACCGATTCCGGCTTCAGGATCTTTGCCTTGCCTTCCTCCTCGGTGAAGCCGACGTTGCCCATGTGCAGGACGGCGGCCACGATATCGAGGATCTGTCGTTGCTCCTGATCCAGAATCTCGATCACAGTCATAGCCTTCTGGACGGTGCGGAAGTTATCGGAGTCTCGAATGTTGGCCACATTCCCATTAGCCTGGTAGGAGGCGAAAGAATTTTAATGAATCTTCTCTAATCCGCTCTCCCCCTATCCCGTTCTCCTCTCTTCTTACCCCATCGGTTAGGTAGTAGTACGTGTCCAAATTCCGCTTCAGATGCAACTCCCGCAGCAAGTTATCGTCCGCACCGGCCAGCAGTTGATAGAAGATGTGAAAGTTCCTCTCCCCACCGCTCTGATGCACCACACGCGACTTCTCCAGCAGATAGTTCAGAATGTTGCCACCCTCCGGTACGCCGGCAAAGTCAAACTGCACGTCCATGTACTTCCCGAACCGGGACGAGTTGTCATTGCGATTGGTCTTCGCATTCCCGAACGCCTCCAGCACCGGGTTGCTCTGCAGCAGCTTATCCTTCACGCCCTCGACATTGTGCGTGTGCCCGGTCGCGGCCGCTATGAACTGTAGCACCTTCTTCGACGCTTCCGTCTTGCCCGAACCGCTTTCGCCGGAGATTAAAATACATTGGCCTCGGTTTTCCTCCGTCAGCGAGCGGTATGCATTGTCGCTCAGGGCGAACCTAAAACGAAACGTTTATTTTTACGTCGTAACCTTCGTACGTGCGGTGCATGCCGGCATCGGTGCCTCGCTGTCTCGGAGCAGCCACGGAGAGCGGTTCGTTGACACTTACACATGCGGTGGTGCCTCGAAAAAGTGACGCTTCCGGTACTCCTTTACGTCACTCTCGGTGTAGATCGGGAGCTCCTTGTACGGGTTTACCGATATCAGGACATGGCCAATGTAGGTCTGACGGGAGGGAAAAAAGATGAAAAAAAAACAATCGTATCAATATGAAGGAAGCACCAAACCCCTTTGAAAACGTTGCACACAAGTAATTCGATCCCTTGGACAATGGCAATGTTCAATAAGGGGTTTTTGCTCAGTTTCGCTTAGCAAAATCGCGCACGGTAGCCATCGTGAAAGGATTAAAATATCAAATTTCCAATCGTTTCCAATCGCTGTCCTTTTACCTCTGCTGCAGGTCACCAGGGACTTGGGTTGATTTAGAGACCGAGCGCCCTAACATACCCCACCGAAATCGATACAATTTTGCCTGATTAGTTGTCAACTGCCTCTGGACATGATTTATGGCGAGCTGTCTCGTAATGGGGACATCAAACAAACTGCTAATTGGCAAATACTCACATAGATAAGATTCTCCTGGAAACGCTTGCGAAGATTGTCGATGAACGCATCCTCACTGTGATAGTCCTCCAGCAGCACCTGATCCTGCAGACCTACCCGATCGCGATCGTGTAGTCCTCGCTCCATCTCGGTCGCTTTCCAACTGCCAACGTAGTTTAGTGTTCTAGGGTTGGTGATAACGAAAAAAGTGTTTAAAAAAATGTCATTAATACGACCAATTCCGTGTCAGAGCAACAAGCAATCGATGGGAACTAATAAACTGATGAGCGGTTCGAAATAATTCCGACTTTTGTGGACATCTCTTGCCGCCGCCGATGGCGTATGGTGGATAGCGGTTATGTCACTTCGCGGCGGTTGTTATCGCACATAAGGAGAGAGGTGGTAAGCGAAACGAGGAATGGCATCTACTCCATCTTTTTTCTTTTACGTTTCGTTTCGTTTGTCATTGATCACGCGAAGCCCCTTATCGGGACGATGGTTTGCAGCCGATGTTGAATAAGCACTTCAAAAAGCGTTTTATGATTGAGCAGCTCGATAACGCAAGTGAACATGTCACTTGCCGTGCCCGTTCTAGTAATGAGCCGTGTCGAAAAGAATGCCGTTCCAATTTCGCTAGCGTAGCAAAAAGAACCAGCTTCAGGAATGGTTAGATAATTAAGGAACGAGATGCTTTCTCTCCACTGCTCGTTCCACGCGATTGCTTGGGAATGTGGAATGATTTATGATGAGACGCGCATGAATTTAATAATCCTAATGGACGGCGAGTGTAAATAATCTCTACCAATTGCGCCACCTTTATGGCTGCTGGGAGTGGAGCGATTTAGATGACCACCGGTGGTAGATAATCCGCACAGAAAAAAAAACCATTGTTGTAATGTGGGCAATAAATCCCATGGATGGGCACATTCCCCGGGACGGCTGGGGGAAAGGAAAATTATGGTCACGTGATTATTTTCCAACACCCAGCACGGTCATTACGTGACGGGATTCGTGAGGCATTTGGAAGTTCGTAAACAAACTCCGGAACCAGCTGACATGTAGTTGAGAGTCATTTTTCATAACCGAAACACGACCGAAATTAAGCATACATTTTGCTTACCCCATGATTTGCCCCGTTTGATTGATCACTGTGGACCGGACGAATCACAATCACAGCACGTTAAAAGCACCACAACATCGATTGTTCGTTGTTGTTCCGATAAACGTCTTCACTGCAACATCATACTGGAAACGATGCTACTAGGACAGACAAATACGCTGTGTGCAGCTGATGGTTTCTTCCCATGAACTGTCAATTTCTATTGAACTGGGAAGAAGTTGACGGAGAGAAGACCTGTAATGCGCTGCTGCTGGTGTACTAAACGCTGCACTCTCGGCACAGAGTGTAAAAGCGTGTTGTTTACCACAACAAACCAAGTGTAAACATCGCAAACATCTTTAGTGTACTGCTCGGTGGAAGGTCTGCGATAGGAAGTGGTAAAGAAATGTTGAAATCTCATTACCAACCAAGGGTCATAGTTGGCGTAAACACGCTAATTGCTAAGCTACATGATATGATGATTCAATGCACGCGTTAGCCGATCTTAAACCAGATCAAATAAAAGACGAAAATATGCAAGATACTCAAAACGATATCACCGTCTAGGGAACACACAAACGCACACGCAAGTAGGGGGGATGCAAAATAATAATTTCCCGTCTCATTCTCGTTCGTATCAGGCTCACTAAATAGCCGCAGGTGATAATCTGATTGATCACTCACTAACACATACGCAGGCAGGAGGAGATAAACAGTCGCGCCGGGTCCGTGTGAGCGTCAAACTAAGCACCTGATAAGCGAGGCAGGCATTTTTCCCATAATTACACCTTCCCAGATCCGAACTACATCGCGTGCACCCTGATGCGTGTAATGCATTTGATTTAACTCCCTACAGACTGACCGACAGCGGTGCATCGGGGGGGTGCAGCAACAAACGAGGCGCATCTAATAGTTCCTGCACCGGGCGCGTCCGGTGGTTGTTTTAAGCTTCTCGCTCATTTCTCACCTCTTGGCAGGTTGGTGGAAGAAAATCATAAAAAAACATGCAAGCGGAGGAGACGGTAAAAAACGGATCGACAAAACACCACAACCATGATCGGTTTTTATGATCCGCTGGTGTAGTGGGCATGCAGCGGGCAGGGTGGTTCCCTTTCGCGGGCAATGAAACGTGAAACATCAAACTGTCCCTTTCGAACGGAGGTGCTTGCTTCGGCTGCAGGTAAAAGCACGAAAAACAGTGCGAGTGATAAGTGACCTTCAATTTTGTTTCGTTACAAAAGGCGCTAGAGAGTGACAGCAAAGATTAGTTTTTGTTGGTAAACAGGGCAAAGTATTCAACCCGTGCATGTAAATTTCATGAATGGAATGACAGCTAAATTACTAACCATATATGAATTTAAACTGATTGAATGTACATAAATCTTTGCTAACAATATAAAATGGGAAAAATTTCAGTATCTTTTTCAAATTTCGTATCTTTTGCTGGGAAAGCAACCTCACCAGGAATCGGATGTGCTCCATGGGCGCCTCTCCCGTCATCCACTTGGAGCACTTCCTTCCGTCTTTGGCGTAGATTTACACACCATGATAGAGCGCAACGTGATACGATTGTCACGTTAACGTTCGATCAATTAAAGCAAATGGCCCGTTATGTACCAATCGTTGCTATCAATGTTCCGCAGGTCGTCTTCAAGGTTTACCGCGACTTCTTGATGGAAGCGTTCGGCTCTCCAGTAGGTGAGACGGTAACGCTGTTGGCAGCAGGTCCGCTCGTGCTCAGTGTCAGTGCCGTAAATAATTGTTTTATGATCGGTACGCTTGCTGGCAGAAAACCACATGATTGTTGTCGTTTGCGCGACGTTTTACGGTAAAGGAATTGTTGAATGATAATAAACAATTCACTTCTCGTACAAAGAGTCTGCAAAAGCAAGGTTCTTCCCGGGGCGCTTCAAAGGATTGCAATCGAGCAATTTATGATTACAGTTTACAATTTCCTTACACTGTAATTGGCATAAACACTGTCCAGCTTGAGCGAAATATGTGGAGCAAAAAAGCGGTTCGAAACGCATTTCATGTACTTCACGATCGTCCCCCGATATGCTCTAAAAATTGCTAAATGATTACCACCGAAAACCCCCACGCGAAGATCTCGATATCGCTGGATGAATTATTTTGCAGCACACCTCGCGCGTATTTTGTTAACCTTAGTGGGTGCCATCGCTTCGCGTTGGTTTGTTGGACATTGGATTAATCAGCTCCGGTGCAAGATAAGACACCGGCGATAGAGCCTCGTTCGCAACGTCCCTTGCGCTGGTTGTACATACATTTTACAGACCCCAACTGTGGGGATTGGGAGTCGTTATTGTTAACATTGTTCAAGTGGACTGTTGAGCCTTGTGCAACGAAGCGATACAAAATTGTTGCTAAAATCAATCATCAGGATTAGAAACCGTGCGATAGAGCCAGGGAGGGAAGGAGAGTGCCCGGCCGTACACGAATGCATTTGGTCTACGGCACTTCATCGTCCCTGAAAGCGGCTGATAATTATCAGCGACGAAAATGGTGATAAAAATTTTGCGATACAATTGAGCCGCACCAAAAGCAGAGCTACACACGGACGAACTACGGACTAACATCGTCCGTTTGCATACAGTGCCGTAGAACGCTAGGCTTGTGACGCAGGGCATGGTAATAAAGTGGCGAAAATCCTCCCGCACCTTCGGGGGTGTTAATCGTCCGTACACGCTAT
>JXXA01005186.1:0-36717 GCA_000956255.1 Anopheles punctulatus | reverse complement strand
GTTTATACCGGTGGTTTAAGGTATGCGAGAGAGAACGGCTTTCAAATCATACCGTCTTCTATTTAAAAAAAAAAAACAATGAACTTAATAACAACTTTTGTTGGGTTATGTTTTTGGCGTCCTCGTGTTTGTTTACAATTGTTCGCTTTCATTTGATCATTCTCGGTTTGCGTTCTTTATTCCTAGCTATTGCTATACAACTATTGCAAAAATATCGTGAATAATGTTTTGCTACAGGTTTGGCCGAAAACGTTTACTAAACAATTTATTGACCTACCGACCTACTATCAGACAAGTATCGTATCGAAAATCGCAGCTAAAACTTGCCATACGTCACCTAAATGTCACACATGTGCCACGATCCGTTCTGATTGGTTGTTCCATTTGCTGCTTTACTACTTTAGCATCATAGCCTCCTACGGTCGGGCCATTCGGAAGCTGATCGTAAATCGATTCGGTCCCCTTTGCCATCGATAAAGATTATTTTTTCTTCCTAATTCTCCGTCGGTCACGTGTACAGCCAGAAGAAGGAAGGGTGTTTGTGTTGAATCCCGGCAAGGGAAATTATATGATATGCACAGAATAATGCTCTTTCATATCAACCGTGACCGTGCAGACCTGGGAATGCGAAATCTCTTTCGGGCAAAACGTTACAATGTCGAGTACGAATTGCCACTATGGGATGATGAACAGCGATGAATGTGTTCTTGAACAGGGTAGATATTTGCCAAACAATGGTATAAATTTTTGATTGGTTTTAATAAACTGTACGTGCAAATGTTTTGTATTTAATGACTCAATCTTTAAAATTAATTCCATGAGTTTAGGATCTCTACTAGAAAATCTTAAGAAAAAACTACCTATAAATCAGAAAGCTCGATGAGTTAATGGTTCATCCCAGAACTGATAGCAAGAAATGAGTCTTTTTACCCAATATACCATCCGGTATTAAATCGTTATATTTACCCACAATGTTACTCAACATGCCCGGTGCAACTTCTGCTGCACGTTCCCAAGAATGCACTTTCGTTTTGTGCCAGTCAGCCTCAATGTCACTGTGAGTCACGTTTCCGACACGGTTACCGCACGCACAGGGTTCCGCAAGTCAGCTGACAAATAGTTGGTCGACAGGCAAATGTCGAACGTAGTCCACTTATGGACTGCCGTAGGAAGCGCAAGCTCAACAAATCGCCACCGAATCTGGGCAAATCGGAAACCAGACTCCCTGTGCGATGGCTGCAAGCGGTTTCGATTCCGGACCGGCTGGACTAGACCAAGCGAAGGGACGGGGCACGTGATTGGAAAGTGCCGAAGTGGCACCGAAGCGTTGCAAGATTGATTATGTTTTCGGTTGCCCATACTGCTGAGCGGTTGTCCTTTCCGTTCGTCCTTTTTTTTCGGTGTCTTCCGTTCACGTGCGCGCTTTCAAAGTGTGCGGATATAGTTTTGTGCACCCTAGGTCGAGGTTTTGGGCTTGGTTCGCTGGTGAAGTTATACTCACCCTGTGGGTCGTACGGTCGAGACCCTAGCTGGGTAAGGATTGACCAAAACGCAACGAAGGAACTTGGATGTGCGCACGGACACACGGTGGTAAGTGATGCGAATCATTTGCGACGGCCCTTAGAGACGAGGTTAGTCATGTTCTCAGGACACCGAGGAAAGGTAGCGAATGGACGTGCTTTTCACATTCAATGATCTTTGTCGATGTATCATCGTTGAACGTCTAAGCATACGACCGTTGGAGTGTATTTATGTAAAATAAAGCTGTTCGGGAACGCGTATTGTGAGGAAAAATAACAATATTCATTCTATTAAATATTGGGCTCAAAAAAAAAGACAACAAGATTTCAGAGATAAAACCCATAACTGATGCTATGACAACGTTTCCAATACAAAACTTCAACACCCCTTTCTAGCTCGCTGTGAAAACGAACCGATAAATGATATATTTCACGCTTGAGTTCTTTGCGCTGGAGCTAAAAAAATGCGACAACAGAAGTATCAAAACCCTGTCACTAGTGTACCAGCAAACAGTGATGGGGATAGTAATGTTCCAATTATTGAAAAAAAACAAACGAAACTAGTGCCGGGAGAAATGGCTGACCCCCGGTACGGCCAGATAATCGATGTGCGCTTGCGTGACAGTTGACAGGCACGGAGACCGAGAAGCGTTTACTGTCAGCTGGTTGATCTGTACAGAACTAAAAAGGGATAGAGAGAGGGAGAGCAGGAGAGAGAAATACCTCATTTGCAGTAGTAGCAATTTTCGCCGTACATCTTCGCACGATCGATCGATTATCGGAACTGGGTCGTCTGGCACATCTGGTGCCGAAATGCGGGGAAAAAATGGAATGTTCGATAAAACGCGGGTGCGGCATGACAATTCGTGCGATAAATTGTTTAATTGAATAAAATTTATCGACGCGATAATGGATGGTTTCGTGCTGGAGCTTGCCAGAATAGTTGCCTGAGCCAAGAGTGCGACCCGCGTTAGCGTCACAAACAAACATTGATAAATTGTAAAGCTCACACCGCGGCTGAAGACCAAACATTTTGGCATTTGACCCTGGAGTATTTGTTTTCATGTCAGCTGGTGCTGGTGCGTGCTGTCGCTAGGTCGTAGTAGAGTGTGCAGCTTTTTGAGGTTATCTCACGTTCACCGGTGCGCAATGTTTGGGAACTGTTCAATACGCAAACTTCGCCAGTGCGACAGTGCGGGGAGGTCAGTCTAGCAGGTAGGTCTCACCTAGCAACGATTCCACGATGGTCAACCACCGTCTAGCTGCCAACTGGTGCGTAACTCGATCGGTTCGCGCCGTATTTTCGACACTGATGATGGTCTATTTGTTGAGCGCTCAGCAAACCGCTCAGAATGAAACGACGCTCGACCGGAAGCGGATCAGTTGCTATAACGCGTCCACCGTACCGGACTACCTTTGTCCACCGGATGTGGCGAGACTGCGGCTCGTACACGAAACGTCCTGCCAGCGGTACTACGTCTGCGAGAACGGCAAAGCTACCGAGATGTCCTGCGCCGGCCGGAGATACTTCAATCCGCACACAAAGTCCTGTGGTCGCAGTGGGCGCGTTTGCCGTACCAGCCCCAGAGTGCTGATTGACCGTGTGGCCGAGTGTCTGATGGACGGAGGACGTCCGGGCGCGCGGACCTGTCAACGGACGTTTGTACCGTATCCGAGTGCGGGTAACGCGACCGGTGTGCTGGTATGCAATGCCGACGGTTCCGCCTTTCTGGCGCACTGTCCGCTCACGTGTACCGGCCTGCAGACGGTATTCATCAATGGGAAGTGTCGGTTGCGGCAGCTGCTTCGCGGTCGGCACAAGTGGGAGAAACTGCTTCGAAACCCGGGACGCTATCCACCGGATAGGGTGGCCATCAATCGTACACTTCGTACCCGGGCCGGGATACGTCCGCTGGATACGTGCACTGAGCGATCCGGCTAAATATAGAAGGCGTCACGAGGTAAAATGCGAGAAGTTACGAAAGAGCGAATGGCGGAAGAACTTGCACTTGGATTAACCTGTGTTTACTTGTAACTCACTCACGGCAGTACTTCCCGCAGACAGGACAGACAAGATTTCATTAAAGCTTATTGATTGACTGAAGCAATTCCAGCAACTTTATCCCGATCAATGATTCTCTATTGAGTAAGCGTTACATTCGAGCGTTTGTGGTGTTCTTGTGTGCTTTGAAGTGTAGTTTTCAAATATCAGTCGAGAGCTCACGATTAGCTGCAAAATTCGTTGATGATTTGGCAAGCATCATGGGATTTGAAAGACGAATGTGCTAGTACATAACATATGCAACAGCTACCGTAGCCTTAGTATTGTAGTATCAATTTCGAAACAAAACGCATTCGTGTGTAAAATGTAACTGTTTATGAAATAGTACGATGGCGGGGTTCTCAAAGTAACACGTTCTAAACATGGAAATATCAGCCCTAGAAGACACGGGAAGCAATTAATTCTCATTTCAACCGAAGCGGTAGCCCACATACGCTATACTGCGAATAAATAGTCAGTCGAACATCGCACACCGCGATGCGCTACGCCAGACGTATGTTGTGATTGATGTGCTCACCGGTGATTAAACATTAATCTTCTCATCGGATATGGTGTTCTGCTAGTGGTGGAATGCTGTTGATGAAGAGCGATCGATTTAATCGATACACCGCCTGTTGTCGTGCCCACGTATTGCCCACACGACTGTGTGGCGGATTATTTCACACTAAATTTTATCTGGGTATACCAACGCGGTTTAGGCAATTGTGCATGTTCGTTTGTATTTAAATAGATATTTACCACCAATCTGTGTTTATTACATGAAATTAGAATTTAAATTCAAACATGTAATTTATACACAATGCCACCGATAATGCCACACTTGATAGCAGACGTGCGAAACGCCCATTATTGTGCCATTTAGATGACGTTCAACATGGGAATACATTAAAAAAATATTTTCTACCTCATTAGGTTTGTGTAGCTGATAATAGACGGTTCTAACAAAACCAGCAGCATGTTGTTATTAAAAACAATCGTCTGAATAGTGGCCGATCGTGTCTTGTTCGTTATCTTAGTTTTTTTTTGTTTTATTACGTTACGTTTCTATTTTCTCCCTATTGTCAACATGTACTCATCGTACGTACGTTTGAAATACTCGCTAGAATGATCGAATTAATCAAAATGATAGTTTCATTGTCATAGCTCTGTGCTTGGTGCTGCAACAACTGACGCCCCCCACCCAAGCCTTCAACTTTGCGTGCGCCGAGAATATTTGTACCGTCAAGAATTGGACACCTAGTGCAGAAGGTACATTCTTACTGAACCATGTGCCCTTTGGATATGTCATACTACATCTAATCGAATTGCAAGAGCACGCCGTAAACCTGGGCATGTTTAGCAATGTGATGCACAGCGAAGCCGCTATTTATATCGACAAATCGCCCGTGAAAAGTGTCCTGTTGCCAACGCAAACTAACTTGTCGTATTTGAAAATACAGAGGACGTTTCTAGCAGACATTACTTTTGAAAGGGATATTGTGAATCTTGAGCGTATTGATATCGTTGGCAGTAGATTGAAGAATGTACCAAGCACTGTAGCACACCTGAAAGGCATAAAGTACATCAAAATCGTGCAATCTCCGATACGAGGCGTTAATTTGAATGTCTTCGGTAGGATGCCGTTTCTGGAGCAACTCAATCTGAGTAAGAACATGATCGAGTTCGTCTATCTCACCTCCGCAACGAGGACAGATTTCGCAAGCCTTAAAGAAATATATCTTTCCAATAATCGTATAGTGACGGTTAGTTTAAACAATTTCAATACCATGACAGTATTAGACACTCTGGATCTGGCCAACAATCGCATCGTCCATGCTAAGGGTCCACTGGAGTTGGGTGGTCTGACGAAGCTGAATCTTTCGTACAATCGTATCCGGACACTAAGCTGTTGTGGTTGGCAGACAAAGAATCTATCATCGTTAATATTGAGTCATAATACCTTGGCGCATTTACCGACGTGCATGGAGGAGGCAGCACCGGACGTAAAACATGTTGTACTCGCAGCGAACGCATTATCGGACGATGGCATATGGGACAGAATTTCCTCCTTCAGGCAACTACGAGATCTCGATGTTGGTAACAACAAATTAACAAATGCGACCTTATCTCGCCTATCACTCGAACTGCGCAATCTGCAGATGAACAATAATCGGATAGAACAATTCGTCCTACCACTGGCACCGAAAGGTTTGAGCGTTGATGTCTCGTGTAATTCGATCGCAGCTTTTGATCCGCAAAGTGTTTCGCACAATGTTACTGTACTAAGTATGCATGGTAACCCAATTGACTGCAGTTGGAATAGAAAATTAATGCGAAAGGGCGAGAGTGTCCGTTGCATCCACTTAAAAGGAGCAAATTGTTAAGAAATAAATAAACAGTAGATAGCACCCAATGGCAAGCCTGAGTCGTCAGCGTAAATCGAGCTACTCATTTTTGGAAATTTATTTTTTCCCAGAACTCGTTTATCGGCACCAAATGTGGTAGCGTTAATGGTAATGGCGGGGGGGCTCCAATGTAATGCAGATTTAATTAAACGTTTCTAAATAAAAGGCGGACCATGCAAAATATAAGAATCATATGATAAGATCAAGTACCGAATAGGTTGTATCAAGAGTGTAGCGCGAGTCGAGAATTCCTACGGAGTACGTTAAAGATTCGTAAACGTGTAATTTACAATGATTATTGCCAGTGGTGTTTTCCTACTCAGGTGTGAAGGCTTTACTGCATTAGTGGACAGTGTGATTGTAGTTATCAGCATTAATGTGTTCTTCTCTTGCAGTGTTATCGTGCTGTTTCGCTTGGTTTATTCATACCCCATGCCTCACATTCAATGCGAGTATTCCCATTTATGCAAGATTAGGAACTGGAATCCTCGCGTTCATGGTACAGATGTTCTGGAACGAGTTCCACAAACGTACTCGATACTCGAGTTAAACAATTGGATGATCATTACGGCAACCAGTAAGCTATTCGAAAGGTTCGAAGGACCGAGGTACAATGTTTCCACGTTGACACTCATCGTGAAACTTTCACCCATGCGCAGCTTCGTTCTGGCAGATTATGCGCCATTTATCTCAATATACTTTGAAAACACGCATCTCAGCACGCTCCAGTTTGGGGTGAACTGCAGCGTAGTGTTCTTAAACATCAAGTTTAGCAAACTGACGCATCTAACTGCAACGATCCATCAGCTGAAATCGCTGGAAGCACTTACCGTGAGCCATTCATTTATCCAGACAGTCGACTTGCGTGTAATAATGGAACTACCACGACTTACGCTCCTAAATCTCAGCCATAACTTAATACATACCGTCTACTTCTCTAACAATACAATAGTGGACGCCGTTTCGCCGCTAAATTACATATACCTGGGAGCAAACAGGCTGAACAGTATAAATATGGCTTTGTTCCGAACGATGACGGCTCTCAGGAACATCGATGCATCGCACAATCTTCTCACTGCAGTTACGGGAGCACTTGAGTCCAGTAACGTATCGTTTATCAATCTGTCATTCAACCGGTTGTCTGCGTTGAGCTGCTGCGAATGGGTAGTGCCTAACCTACAAGAGCTTATTGCGTCGGGAAACAAGCTGCAGGACCTTCCAAACTGCCTAGAGCAGGCACTGGCTAACATTACCGGCGTTGCTTTTGGTGACAATCAGCTGCTGCAGGACGTAATGCCCAGGCTGGGACGCATGAGAAATCTGCGATCGATAGTACTGAACAATAACAAACTGATGGAAATTACACTTATAAAAGCCACCATGCCGACGGGACTAAGATATTTGGATTTACGAAACAACACGATCAAGCAGCTCGAACTCTCATACGTCCCCAACGACTATCTTTTCATCAACATGGATCTCAACTGCATCACTAGCTTAGACTTGAGCAAAATTTCACCGAATCTAAGTGCTTTGAGCATGGCTCATAATCCTTTGGATTGCAGTTTTACGAATGATAATCGACACCTTATGAAACCCATCATGGCTAAGTGTGTAGTAAATGAACATGTTACTTGCGAATAGAGCTAGCAAACTGGAGCTATCTAGCAGCTTATATTACTATGTATGATATTTTTAAATTAGATTAACTGAACATGTTATGTGTTGTATAAAGGTCCATATTGATGTAGTTCCGAGTATACGACACCATGTGTTATGGGCAGGATTTTTTGTTTTGCAAAAAACAGTGATTGAAAGAGATAACCCCATAGCCTGTCTTTCTTCCATCGATGCAATCCAGACTTATTCAAATTAATTAGACACGATCGCTTATGCATTACAATTACGATTTTGTTTATAAAAAATAAATATAGTTGTAATAAAATTAAGTACTGATAGAAAACTAAACATGCAACTGCTGCATAAATTATTAGAATTTTATGTAAATTGCTCCCAAAAAAAAAATACTGTTAAATATATTATAATGGCATTGTAAACTAAATACGGTCCAATTGATATGGGAAATTCGGAAATGTTGTCAAAAAGCAATGTGGCGATATGCTTGATGTACCCAGTATAGTCATAAAACCGAGCGATGGTTAACGTATTTTTGATGTACAATGTAATAATTCCGACTACGAATTAGGAGTTTAAAGTTGGGTCTAATGATGAAAGGAAATTAAGAGCATGACGCGTACTCATAGATTAAGAGGGTGCAATCACCTATACCTTTTTCGCGTACCAGAAACGCAATAAACTTCACCATACAGTTGTCTGCATTGAAAGTTGCTGTACATCCAAACTGTGACTTTACGTAGATCCAAACTGTGACTGTGACGCATGGAGCTTAGAGCCGGAGCAATCAGTATTAGGTCAGTACCAAGGCGAAATTCTCGATTGCGTTCGTTTCTGATGAATTCAATACGTTTCAGTGGCATATTACTGTGGATATACACCAACCCGAGCGGATCACTGCGTTTAAAATGTGATAATGATTTTACTTGTACCGTTTGGAGCTGGAATCCGCAGGTGGAGGGTACATTCGTTCTGAAACACATACCTCCTACGTACGGTGTTATCACACTATACAATTTGATGATCCCATCCTTCACCAGCAAGCTGTTTGACGATTTCAAAGCAACTCGCAGCAATGCAAGCTTCCTTTCCTTATCTCTGGCTGTCAAATCGTCTACCATGCGCAGTTTTGCTCTGGAGAACGGTGATACCTTCCAATACCTACAGTTCCACAACACACACCTCAAGACGATAACGTTCGGTTTGAATTGTTCGGTGGTGAATGTAAGCATAAAGTATAGCAAAGTTAGCCATTTGCCCGAGTCGACGAGTAGTTTGCCATTCTTGGAGAGTCTCTCGATCAAATACTCGTTAATTCAACAAGTCAATTTTGACGTAGTTACCACGCTATCTAGCCTTAAGACATTGGACATGAGTAACAACGCGATACACGCACTGTTCTACACGTCGGGTGGGGCTCGAAATTCGGCCCTGGTGGATGTGTTCCTGAACAAGAATAAGATGCGGAGCATCAAGCTGAACTTGTTTCGCCCGATGAAGTTGCTAAGACAACTAGATCTTTCCCACAATTACATCAGTGTCGTGACTGGAGCTCTAGTGGCAGAAAGTCTCAACTATCTCGATCTGTCATTCAATCGCCTGTTCGAGATAGATTGCTGTCAATGGTTTGTGCCAAACTTTACAGAACTCATAGTCAGGAACAATATGTTCCAATTGCTGCCGAAGTGTATGGAGCATGTGCTGGTTAACGTTTCATATCTTGTGTTCGATAACAATCATCTCCACGTAAACGAGATGTACAAGTTTGGTACCCTTAGCAACCTGAAAAGGTTATCCCTAATGAACAACAAGCTTAGATACATCACGCTGAACAAGCAGACGTTGCCAGTGCAGCTGGAATTCCTTTCCCTAGCCCAAAACATGATCAAGCGGCTAGAAATATCTTACGTTCCTAATCATTCATTTTTTATCGACATAAGTAGCAACTGCATAAGCAATCTGGATTGGGGGAAAATTTCTTCGAACCTCACAAAGATAGACATGAATTTAAATACGTTCGACTGTTCGTTTGATAAGCATGTGGTTGCTCAGCATTGGTCGTTCACTCAGCCGACAGATAATTGTACGCGTAATGAGGAAATAATCTGTGAGTAAAGTGTGATTCGGAAACTATACATCGATGTTATGTGAACAGATGCATAACGTGCCTGCCATCATTACTCTATTACATACCCTGCTCCCTGTGGTTGATAGAAAAGATGTTTTGATCCAAAGCGTGTGTCACCGAACGTAACTGGGTTGGATATGCAGTGCAAACCTCTTGATTGCAGCTGGCAGAGAGACAGAGTGGTTCCAACAAAACAAATGAAATGCAACCGGGAGCAGGCAAACGTATGCATGACAGCTTTCTGCTCATGAGAATCGGGTAGTTTTGTCTGAAAATGCTAGTATCGACTTACTGGATTTGATCGTTCTTCTGCATAATTTATGTAATGATAATAAAAAACCAGAGTTCTTTTTTTAATAAAGTTACTTGACATAATATGACAGTTTAGTTCTGTTGCGTTCGTAAAGTTGAAAAGAAACCCAAACAGATAACGAGTTTATAATGAGAGTTGTGTTGCGCTCACATTGCATAAAATGGAGGAAGTTTTCATCCATTTTATTTCAAGTAGCAACAGGTTTAGCTGCAGTGTTCACGACAGCAGTGCCTTGTGATTGTCGTCCTGTATTCTCATAATGTGTCCAGTGCGGTGTGTATCATGTAATTGGTATCTAGAGCATGAATGTACTTACGTTTGGATTTTTGCAGTCTACTACTACTTCTTGCGCAGACACCTGCAGTGATAGTTGCCGTCCAATTCCAGTGCACCCTATACAGCTGCTTTCTGTGGAACTGGAATCCGGACAATGAATCGATACCGGCAAGGGCTAAAATAATCGAACGCAACCTGAATATGGTGAATGTATCTGTGGATTTGTTTGATTTTGCGGTATTTAATCGTGTTTTGCTAAATCGACAGTACGTCACCATTTCAAAGTCTCCGATACGTACCATTTACTATCCATCGAGCATCAACATCACTTGGTTGGATATGCATCAAACCCAGCTGAGTGATATTAGGTTCGAGAAGAATAATACCATCCTCAACTGGCTTCACGTACGCAATAGCTCACTTCAAAATGTTCCACCGACAGTGACGCATCTTGAACAGATAACTCAAATCTACCTTATGTACTCGAATATTAAGTTTGTGAAGATGGACATCTTTCGGAAGCTGGCTCGATTGCGTGCACTGGACCTAAGTAACAACAAAATAGAGCATCTGTATTTCAAAGACAGATCCGATACGGACTTTCCAGCTCTTACGGAGATCAAAATGACCCACAACTTGCTAAAAACGATATCGTTCGACGCTTTCAACGGTATAAAGCGTCTGGATAGGCTAAATTTCGCGCACAATCGCATCGCCCACGTACACGGTCCGTTTGCTAGTGACAATTTGTTTAAACTCACCTTATCCCATAATCAACTCTCACAGTTAAGTTTTTGCGGTTGGAATCTAACCCGGCTAAGCGCTGTGCTGATCGATCACAACTCGTTAGAGAGTGTTCCAGCGTGTCTGCAGGACGGCATACCGCGATTGTATGATCTTGCCCTTAACTTCAATTTGTTGGCCGGTACCGACATATGGAACATATTGGACACCATGAAAGACTTGGTAAAGCTGGACGTCAGCTACAACAGGCTAACGAGGGCAGTGTTTAGCAATATTACGCTCTCTGTGCAACGGCTAAACATGCGAAACAATCAAATAAGACGGCTCAGGGTACCGTTCGCAAAGGAGGATGTTACCATTGACGTCGAGTGTAATGCGATCGACAAGTTTGATGCAAGTATTGTATCCCGTAACGTTAAAGCTCTCAATATGCGCTGCAATCCGCTAGACTGCAGCTGGGAGGCAACGATGGACATGCAGGATGTGCCGATTACATGTAAACGAAATAACCAACCATGTAACTGCACGAAGTAAAGAACAGTGTAGTGAAATCCCGTGAATACTGGTTGTTATGAATTACAAAAGAAATAAATATCATTTGTTCATGTTGTAAAGGATGTCAAATTTGATATGAATAGAATTATTTACTGTCACGGTTATTCACTACAGTTGATTACATTTTAGTTGTTGGGCTTAAACAAAAACAGGTCACACTCATTGTGACTATACTTACGCGAGTAATAGTGATTTCTGCAGTAAGAAATATAGAGACTATTTTCCATTGTCCACCATAAAATAAACTATGTATTGTTGAAAAGCAACGATCATATTCTCGTTATTATAGATAATGAAATCTGTTTTGGGTATAATACTTTATATACGGCGTGTAATATTAAATTATTCTCAGAATAGTTTGCCAAGCGTTGTCAATCACACCATACGTTGTCAATAACATCTACTGACGATGGTTGCGATGAGCGTCTTCGATGGTATGCCGTGCGAGATACATTTGTGTCCTGCATCCTCATAATTACTGATAACAACTATGTCTGGTGTTTAGCGTGCTCAGATACAAAATGGAAACTAGATTCGATTAATGTACATTAGCTATGACAATTTCAAACAATCCGGTCACCAGTAATTGTCCCACCAAACGAGCTAGCAGTGTTCCTCTACGCCTCATCTCATCCTCGTCGCATCCAAAACTTACAAAACTATGTACTATCATATTTAATGAAGATACGCTACACCGGATCTGGTCAGTTGGTTGTGGCTTTTCTTTTGTATGGTAACAGGTTGATCGTGCTGATGAATTTGAACTACATAGGAAGGTATGATGAAACTAAACGACACTGTTTTTTTTTTAAATTTATTGTTACGATAAAAGTTCTCGTTTCAGTCGCATATTGGTGGCGGTAGTCATTGTGCAGTCGGTAAAATCGCTGCGTTTCAGCTGCAATGCTGACAGCATCTGTTCGATTTGGAACTGGAACCCGCACGAGGATGGAACATTCGTGCTGAACCACATCCCACTAGAGACCACAGTCATTGCCCTGTTTAATTTTATGGCGACTATCGTATCGAGCGAAATGTTCGAGAACTTCGAAAATCTACGGCGTAAATTATCGACTGTTAGAAGTCTATGGGTGAAAGTGTCCTCCATGCGGAGTTTCGTGCTGGAGGACAGTGCAACATACATCAACTTAGAGCTAAAGAGCACCCAGCTTAGCTCGATATCGTTTGGACGTAACTGTTCCATAGAGCAACTGCTGATCATACGCAGCAAACTGACGCAACTGCCCGAGTCGATAAGTAACTTGAAATCGTTAGAACGTCTCACGCTTACACACTCGTTCATTCAAGCGATCGATCTGGAAGTGATAGCAGAGCTGCCACGTCTGCATATGTTAGACTTGAGCAAAAACAGGATCCACTCTCTGTACTCGACCGTTGGGGAAGGATTATTTTCCATGCTGAACGAAGTGTACCTAAGGGAAAACAAACTGCGGAGCATCAACATGAACCTGTTCCGCACGATGGCATCGCTCACCAGCATCGATCTGTCGCACAATCGTATTAGTGTCGTATCGGGTGCCTTGGTGTCTCGCCGCTTGAAGTTTTTGGACATATCTTCCAACCGGTTGTCTCAAATGGACTGCTGCGAGTGGAAGGTTCCAGCCATATACTCCATGGTGGCGAGGAATAATCTTTTCCAACAGTTTCCTAAATGTATCGAGCATGGCTTGGCGAACACCTCATATCTTGATTTCACCAAAAATCTGCTATATCAAGATGAAATGTACAGATTTCGAGATTTCCCATATCTTGACCTTCTGAATTTGAGCAACAACAAACATACACACCTAACAACCACCAACAGTACACTGCCGGTCAATCTTAGGCGTCTGGATCTCAAGCGAAACAGACTTCGCATATTTGAGCTACCTTTTATGACCAACAAGGATCTCGTGGTGGACGTATGTTTTAATTGCATTAGCAGCTTGGACTGGAACAAAATATCAACGAATATTTCAGAGTTGGTTATGGAATCGAATCCACTCGACTGTAGCTTTAACTATAGGTTTGACGATAACATACAGCCGAGGAAGCTGTGCAAGATGAATAAACATGCAGTTTGCGATGAGGGATGAGTATTTCTGCCAAATATAATATCGTTATTCGCTTTGCTAATAGGGAATAAAATGATCTATTACCAGAGTACAGTGCCAGACACAGATTAAAATGCAACCAACAACTGGTCGTTCATATAATTTACTCTATTATCTGATTTGCAATTTACTCATGGAACGCAGTTACAGCAATAGACAGAGGATCGAACAAGAGGGAGAATTTCTTGGTTATCAAATAAACATTAACGAATAAGGGTTTTTTTCGATTTTCGTTACAGAACTTAAAATTTCATTTGTATCAAGTAACAATCGGGTATATTCTAGCAAAATAGGTTAAGCTACCATATTGGCATGCATGACCACGTAGGTTGTTACGGCAAGATGGTGAAGAACCGGGTGAGCTGCGCATATCGGCAATTACACCCCCGAATACACACACTGGAAGGTCTCTCCAAGCATAATATTTGTGCACTTTGATCTGGAATGATAAAACAAACTTGCAATTAATAGCGACCCGTTTCTGTTTGAAGTGAACACACAGCGCCTAGCTGCCGCAGTTTACGTTTTGTGCACGGAAGTTTATGTATTTGTTTTCGATAAATAATCCACTTTCGGCTCGGTTTGTTATGCTCAACAAATTTCGATGCAAACGTGTATTTATTGGACCGTCTCAAGCCATGTTTTTCTTGAGGTAATTGAAATAACAAACAAATATATTGGATTTATTTCTATGAATGGTAAGTTCTATTCTTAGTGCTTCGTCGCCTATACTCTTCTTTCAAACAATGGAGAATGAAACAAAATTAATATGTCAATCTCGCCATTTTCATCCCATGCACACTCACACACTCACACACACCGACAGCGAGTGTGACAGTGGGTGGATATAAAAATCGGATTAGCTACGGTGAATACAGGCGAGTTTTCAATCTTCTCGAGTGACACTTATCGTTTGCCTTTATGAAGGCGTCTGGCGTCGTTCTGGGCGATGGCTTTAGAAAATTGTCAACCTCTCGTGAGATACGAAAACCATCCAGGCGAGATGGTGTCCTCGACTTTAATTTAATGTACTCCAAAATATCTCCAAGTAGCCTTATTTTGAGGGAAATCAAGAACACAAGGAGCTGTACTAAGTGTAACCGATAACCGAAGTGTCATGCGACGGGTAAACGTAGTTCAAATGAAGTTGTTAACTTTAGTTTGGCTGCCACATAATGCCAGAATGGTTGATTATATGAGATCAGAAAGTAATGAAGCAACTGTGACAAAAATGGATAGATTTATACTGCCGGATATCAACTATTGACGAAGAGCGCAACGTCACAATAGAGAAAGTAATTTCATCGTGAGCGAGACTCACAAGCAACACCGCAATGTTAACAATCGAAGCTTGTTGACACGTTTGCCGACAATGCCTTGGAGAAGAAAGACCATCGAAAAGAGATCGATCGAACAACAAACATACGCTTCCTCTAGCGCTGGGACGCTAAATTACGCATTAAAGAACAAAAATCGATAAACCTATGTTGAGTGTCATCAACTTTGCTTTTATCTGTGGTTCAGGGTTAGGTTGCATACACACAGACACTGTCAAGATGCATGTACTTGACATTGAAACTGAGAACAGTAGGTAGCTCATAAGGAGTGAATTGTAAGGCGCTCTGTGCTGGTAGAAATAAAAAAAAGATATTATAATTCTGCATATGAATATTTGTGAAAAGAATACTTTAGACTCAACAAACTCCCATGCACTAGTTCTGACAGCGAAAGCATAAATCGATTGGAAGCGATGTTCAACGTTGCATAGCACTATGAAACTATTACTATTGGCCCAGTTCTAATCAAAAGTTATTGTTCACCATCCAAGCAGGCATCTATACTGTCACGCGCACGCTTGGCAATTGAAGCATAGCGATGAAATTAAACTATTCCCGTTGTGGATGCTGCTTCAGAAACTGGAATGATCGACCTGTTGGAAAAACCGATTAGAAATTTAATTTGTATGTTGCATGCCATGGTTATAGGTTGCTCTACCCTGCCCTGTAGAGCACACCGTGGTTCTAGCGTGGTGATCTATTCGACTGAAAACACCATGACAATAGACAGCATTAGTTAAATGTGCCCTTGACATAGCCACGAAGTACAGACGAGCACAGCGCAGTAAAGCATCCCTGCATCGCATTGCCTATCACCGATGTTACGTAGCAGCTCCCGAATTGTTCTCAAATTAGTCAAGCATTTAATTACTCCATGGCACGGTTTCGTTTCAGACTTTCGCATCAGTAAATACTGCGGCGAGCATCTGATCGTCGGCAACGAGGTCCACTGGGAGCCGCTGGACGGTGACACGGACGAGGAAGCGGACGAATCCGAGACAGCCGGAAGTTCTGATTCTTCCTGGCGACGGCAGCCACCACCAGCCACCGATGGGATCGCTAATGGATCCGCTAATGATGCACCGGCCGCCCCAAACGATGTCGATCCACCGAATGCGGGAGGGGAAGATCTGCGGGACGGCGATTCGTTGGCGCTCGATGTCGATGAACGCGAGTATGCCGGTTCGGCCTACCGTAGGCTAGTTCGGGCGGGCAGTCTCGTTGGAGAACCACGAGCCGAAGCCCTGCAGGCGGCCACGGTGCATTCGTTTCACAATTTGAAAATCCTCAAACCGGTCGACGATGAGGAGGAGGATGCCCTCCATCGCCACCAGCAGCAGCAGGAGCAACAGCAGCTGCTCAACCACCAGCAACAGCAGCAACAATACAACGACACAAACGTGGATCGCAATCAGGAGACCGCCGAAATGGCAACCCGCAACCGGAACCGCCAGCGGCAGAAAGTTTTCTCCCAGGTAGGTCCCACCGTTCGGAGGCCAACGAAAAGGACGAATCGGTTCACCGTGTAGCATTGTTCGGGGTGTGAGCGAAAACTTCTTTGTACGAAAAGGAGGTGGTATGAAACATCCGTACGTCCTGAAGCCGGAGAGTTTGAATGTTTTCAATGCGGTATTTTTTCATCAATATACTTGGCCATTTGCATACTTTTAGGCGTTTTTACTTTTTGACTTACGATGTCAATGAATTAAAATGTGCATTATGGAACCAAATCAAAGGTTCAAAAGCTATTAGAAATATTAAAAATTAATGTACTTTGTACCCTTCGTTTGTACTGTGTACACAAACGAATAACAACCAAACGCTGTACCCAAATACCCAAAATCGAGTAAGTCATTTTAAAAAGAGTACAAATGGGGCACCATATGAAACTGAAATGGGATCCCAAAACACTTGCGCTTGTTCAAACCAGGCTGAAGTGCACCGTGGAAGACAGACAGCCTTGGCTCGTTTTTTTTAAATAAATATAACAACTTCTCCCCGTACGTGCCCTATTGATACAAGTGTTGTATCGTACAAGTATCGCTCACACCACTGTTCGGAGCGAAATAAGCTCTTCCATGGGCAAACTTGGTACAGGAAGATTTATTTTTTATTCTAATCCTCTCGCGATGTCGCTGCTGGTTACTAACTCATACCTACAAAGGAACGACCACCGCGCCAAGATTGAGGAACTCTTTCTCGAACGTCTGGTAGGTGCTGCTAAGCTTGGACGCATCGATGGGGAACTCGTTTACCGCCATCTCCCAGGCGGTAACCGCGTTCTTAAAGTTGGAAATCGCCGTGTTGACCTTCGTTCTCATCGCCAGTGGCAACGAGCTGGTGCTGCTAGATCCGAATACTGAGTACAGCGATCGTAGGTTCGTTAACGCCTCGTTTGCAGCATCGATGGCGGCTTGGTTTTCCGTGTCGGTGATGATATCGTTGTTTGCGGCGACAATATCGGGAACGATCGCCAGTATTTTGCCGAGCGTATTCTGCAACAGAACAATGCTAGGTGCCTTCGTCGTCTGGGCTGAGCTACCGGCCTGAATAATGGCGAGCGAGGGAAGAGATAAATACATCAAAATAGAGGGAAGAGATACAAAGCAACCTACTAACTTACCACAAGAACGCACAAAAATACGCAAAGTGCTAGGAGTTTCATTGCGTTCCAGTTGTGTGACACGCTACGGTACAGTGAACCTCGCCTTGGATGCCGATCGTGTTCTAACCACACTGGATTTTATGTCAAGTTGCGCTCTCGTTCGTCGAATTTCGATATGCCAGTGTCATGGCAGATTGACGGGTGTAATACAGCTGGTTTATGTTTACACTTCGATTTTGGAACGGGCTTCGGTACACAAGAACCTGGGCGGCGGGTTGGTGTTGGTAGCCGTATTGATCAGTTATTAGTTTCTTATTTTGGTTTATTCTTGTTTTCATTATGACCTGATACATTTCAATGCGTGAGATGATTTCGTTGGGTAATCCTACCTTTTAAGTATGAGTCATTATTTAGTTGATCTAGGAACTAAAGATACTAGAATTCTTCATCTAAAAATACAAAAATTAATGTCCATTACACTGGAATTTCGGTTTCTGATCGATACTCTATGTTCTCTTCCTGTGACAAACTTTGTGAATAATTTGAAGTTTGTGTGAGTGTATGTGTGTCTTTTTTTAAATGAAATTACAATAGAACTTTTTGCACTGCCTGTTTCTGATGGCATCTACGATAGGGCACACGCAACAATTCCATTGGGAGTCACTCTCCATCAACACTTGACCCTTTCGGGGGTCAACTCACCCAACACTTCACCCATTTTTTATTACTTTCATTTTGTTTCACATTACACAAGTAAAAGCAATTATTACAACAAAAGAAAGAACCGAGCACACGCACACTCGGTGCGATTCGCCGTAAATGGTGACAGATAAAATAAATGCGCACTATAAATAACACTTACTACTTATGGTACGCTTCCGAGCCAGTGCTGCGGAACGTTACGACGGTTCTGTCCAGCGTGGGGACATCATTGTCTTTGGGGACACCGCACCCGATAGTCTCGACCTGCGTCCCTCAAAATGACCTCAAAATTTTCACAAAACTAATGGCCTTGTGCACTGTGCGTGTACGCGCTTTCCGCAGGATTTTCGCGTGTTGAAAATTCTACCGAGCAATCTGGACGTGGTGGAGGACATTAAGCAGATTGGCAACGAGTACTACTTCAAGAAGGACGTCGAGGTTGTGGTGGACGACAGTGAAAACGAAATCGTCGGTAGTGAAGCGACTGGTGCCGGTTCCGCCACTGGTACTACCACCACCGACGGAAGCGAACTGACCGAGACGTTAGATATCGTCGTGCTACCCGCACCGACGAAAGACATCGAAATTTATGACAACGAGTTGGTGCCGGATGCAGCGACCAGTGCACGCCCGGTAGACGATGATATCAGCGTAATTGGTTTGATAACGCCAGCGCGTGGTGTGGGCAGCACGACTACCTCCACGCCGATGACAACCGTATCCGGCGAGGAGTCGAGATTATCCTACAACAGCACGCCGGGGACGGCAGCAGAAACTACCGGCAGCAGTGTGGTCAGCATTGAAACGACCCTTGGACACTGGGATGTGGATCGGTTGGACTTGCCGCCCGAATCGGCGGAAGGAAGTCAAGAATCGATGGCCGAAGCAAATCGAACCGGTGTAGTGGTGGAACCGAGCGCTCCATCACCACCGTTCAGCTTCAACAACCAAACGTTCCAAACGATCCAGGAAACGGTGCGACGACAGGAGTTTGATGAGAGACGTCCTTATCGACCGATTGGTGGATATAACGACGAGGAAGATGATTTTGAGGACGATGAGGATGACGACGAGGATGACGAGGATGGTGATGAAAGCCGGGACCGTGATTACTACGGTAGGACTGGGTCGAGACCTTACGGTGCGGGTGACCGGCCTGACAAATCGCACAAAAAGTACATGAGGTAATGTTGAAAATGCAGTCCCCGTTAACCCGTTAACCCGGATGTTGCATACTAGTATACCAAAAACTAACTGAACTTTATGCAAATACCCAATACGGAAGCTAGATCGTTCTCTTTCTGGCTAGTACTTTATCCTTTTTCTTCATCCGCTTAACCCGTGTGCTTGGTTTCTCTACCCAGCGTCCAGCGGTCGTTACTGAAGCATCCACTGCGGCAAGGATTTCTCATGACGCCCAGCTACCCCAAGTACTACATCGGTGACAGCACATGCCGGTGGACGCTGTACGCTGGGATGCATCAGCGCATCAAGCTTACCGTGCTTGACCTAGCGCTCCGCTGTAAGTGCAAGAGATTAAACACTGTGTGCGCTTTTCGCTTCCTGCACACCAGAAAACATAACAAATCGTTCATTTTCATTAACTTGGAAGAGGCTTTTGAACAAACAGTTGTTTTTTTTTCTTCCCTCCTGTTTTTCGATACCAGTCGATGAAGAGTGTCGAGATTATCTGCAAGTGGTGGATCTCAACACGAACCATACGCTGTTTCACAGCTGCACCGAAAGCAGCCGGCCGATCGAAATCGTCAGCATTCAGGAACGCCTGGAGGTAAGCGTGGGGTAGCGTAAAGTATGATTAATGATCTACTCTCGAGACGACATGCTTTTTTGCCGGGTTTTTGGGGTATTATTTTAGAGTTTCCATCATGCGTGTGCTGTCAGGTTTTTTTTCAAACTCCTTTCATCCTTTTAACCTACTCTTGTTTATCCTTTCTTGCGAATTTCAAACGTGGAATAGATTTCCGTACGGACAACAACCAAAGTCATCTACCCCAAGCGAGGTGTACTGATACATTATACAGGTAAGTTAATACCTCGCTAACGTGAAAAAGTTTGGTGATGGGAATTTTAAATTAAAATTACAGTTCTTTTCCAAATTAACTTGCTATTCTATTTTACATTAGTGTTATTTTATTGTTTGAAATGGTTTCTAATTTGAATAGTCTTCTGAAAGGTGGAAATATTTCGTTAGTTTTAGTTTTCACATACAGATGGCGTTTTTTCGATCTACAACGAGGAGAGAAGTTTGTATTACAGTTTGACTGCAGTTTTGACAGAACAGGACAGGATAATTAGGACTGCACACTCGTAATTTATTTTTCAATGAAATTTTTTAAAACAATGAGTGAAACGATGTTTGTTACTCTTTTAATTTTTGGGTTGATTTTTGTTCCTGTAAAGTTTTTTTTGTATCTGGTTACATGAAATTAAAAATATTTTGTGTGACAATGCAAACAACAAGTGTGCAGCCCGTCCAATCTGCCAAACTGTCCGACAAACTGTCCTATGTATTATATCCTTTATTTATCACGATCCTTTTTTCTATGATTCGAAACATGCGTACGTAAACATAGGGGCATGCTTGGTGTTTTCCCTACAAAAAAAACATCCCCTAGAATATATATAAAAAATCATGTTTCCTTTCAGCGCTGGGATGCGAGCTGCCATCGCCAACGCCTCGCCATATGCGACTTGTCCGTCGAACCGAGCACCGCGCAAAGTACGTCTGTGATCCTTTCTACGTCTTCCCGGACACCGGTCAAAGCGTTCGAGAACTGTTCTGCACAACGAAACACACGTGGCATCGTCCACTGCCGGCCTGCGTCGGTGAGTATGTGCAGCTCAGCGCACAAAAGCGAGCTAGTGTGGAACGGCGAAAGAAGCAGCTGCTGCAACGGGTACAACAATCAGCGCACGGGGAAATGCATTCGGTAGCTGCAGTTTCACTTTCCACGCGGTAGCGAACGGAAGAAGAAGCATAACCAGTTCGTGTGTGGCGTGTGCTGCGAGTGAAGCGTGAATTTGTGTGACGCACGGTGTGGGAAACGTAAAATCCTCCGTCGAGGTTACATTCCCGGTCGGTGTTTGTTTGTTTACGGGGTGAGGAAAAGTTCAAAGGCGGTGACATTTGACTGATTTGTTACGATAAGCCACAAAATTCGTCGTCGTCGTTGTTTACCATTGCAAAACCTTAAGAAGCACCCCGTCTCGCTTCGTGCGTCAACGGTCATAAACCCCGTCCGTTGTGCGAGTGTGTGTGCGTGTGTGTTTCCCCGACGCCCGTCGGGCGGTGTATCAGTGTGTGCAGCGTAGCGTGCATTTGTACATTGACTGTGCGCGCTTGCTTGTTATGTAGTTGCAGCGAGCGATTAACAACCGGCCACGTTGTTTACACTCGGCTCGGTCTGCTGTCAAAAAGTGCATATTGTATTGCCATTTCGTTATTGTTTACGATTGAGGAAGCGTAAATAATCCGGTAATGCTTTTACGAAGCATATCGCATATCGCATATCGCATTATTCAACCATTCAGCCAGCAGTACACGTGGTGTTTTGTATGGTTTATTTTAATTTTTTCCGCAAAGTGCTGATTGAAACATATCTCTTCACAGCAGAGTACCACCAAAAAAAGGTATAACAAGACTAAAAACCCTTGTAGTAGGCAACTGCACGTCGCGGTGTTCCTCGAAGTTCACAACGATTCAGGGTGGAGTTCTCGGAACAACATTCTGAATGCGTAATGTTTGCCTGTCGCGTGAGTTCTAGTTAAAATTAGAACTAGCCGAAATGGAGCAAGAAAGCCTATAAGGTGTGGCCCTTCGCCGTGGAAAATGTTGATTTCATAATCATTACAGCATTTGAATGTTTGCTGTTGAAATCGAACATTTCAAACAACCTCGAGTGTCCACCAGTCAGCTAAGCTTATGATTTATGATGTGGTATCGAAAGGAATGGTAACGCTTCTAACCTCGTGGCCACAGACGGTCTAACGTAATATAACCACCCAACGTTATACCGGCGTGAGAAGGAGACACATAAAACCTCGCTCGTTAAACGTTTAGTAAATAATGAACAGTTTAAAAATTAACACAATCGTTTACAACCACGGCATCCCTGTGTCGCCAGCGGAACACGAAAAAATACCACGTGTGAAAATTCGTACCGCTGAGAAAAGATGTCAATCGTTTGATGTTCTCCCCACGGCCTGTTGCCTGCTGGTCGACGTATGATGGACAGAAGTGACCGTCAATCACACGCACAAGCGATGAATTTCAAGCAAGCATCTCAGCAGGCGATCAGCAGCGAAACGTGTCACGGGGGGGACAAAATTAAATTCCCAACACTCCATTTACACATACGCGCATGTATGTGTTAAAATGTGGAATAAATTAAGTACATAATTTCCTCCGAGGCTAGTGCGATAGTCATTGCTCAGCAACTGTATTGTAAAAGACTTTACCACCCTGATGGTTCCAGCTGGTCATCGTGTATTATCAATAAATTTTTCGTAATTATTTACGAATGCTTTGAAGCATTCGATATCAAGAGCATACGCTTGCTATGTCTTACTCATCGCAGTGGCAGTGCATGTCATAATTTTGAAATAAATCGTATAAATTTGTATGACTTACTTATAAATTACAATCCAACGTAATGATTTTGACGAAACAAACCATTTTTCGGAAAGAATCTATAATTTGCACAATCGTAAAAGCTTTCGATAATACCAAAAAGTTTTACTAAGAGCAATAAGTAGAGTTTCTGAGAGTTTGTATAACAGTTCGGCTGCGTATGACAGTTCACATGTTGGTGCAGATATAGATGACCTGAACCACATTTCATACCTCAAAGTACCGAAGGCAACAAAGAACCAACAACAGATGCATTAGCTCCCATAAAGGACTAGGAAAAACAATACTCTTGTTTACAAAATCAAAGACGTGGTACGGAAGCTAACCGTTCATGGGCGTTATGGCCGCAGGCACACCAACTGACATGCTGATAATACGTAATACGTTATCACCGGCTAGCCACGCGATGAGATGGACTGCACCGTTTGCACTTGGTAGCACAATGGTGGCATAATCATCCACTCAATCAAAAACTCGCTGCTCTAGCACACATACACGTATATAAATTCCTGTTCCAGCGCGGTCGTTTGGCGGTTAGATGATAATGTGTTGACCAGCATTATCTCGTGCGGCTCGAACCGCCACTACGCCAACCATCGGTTTACTCTGGTGCGCGTTATCGATCTGCCAATTGAACTTGGTCGATTGGTGAGACTCTCCGGCGTGTGGTGTGGGTATCAGTTTGGCCCGTGTCTCTTCTCACACAACGCTTGCATGCGTCTAGGGATCAAGTATAATTCAATCAAGCCATCGCGAGGCGAGCGAAACGCGGGGAAATACGCTGCGTAACCAGCTAGTGCAGTTAGACGTTGCCTTTATCGTGTCACGCGTGTTAATCGTTCAACATCGTGCATTGTATTTTTAGAAAAGCGAGCTACGGAAGGAAGCGGTCTTGTGTCCCATTACGAGCAGAAGCGCAGCAGATACGGCGATCGTGACAACATGTCGGACAAGCAGGCGGACACGGTTTACGGTAAGCTTACCACCGTTCCCATAGCGACGGCTCAACGCATTAACGCATTCTTATTTTTCGCTTCCGTTTCTGTCTGATTAGATATTCTCATCCCGTCGCTCATCATCGCGGGTCTTTTCGTAGTGAATGGGATCGTGTTTGCGGTGATCATGCGGTATCGCAACAAGCGGAAGCAGCGCCTTGATCTAGAGAGTAAGGAACTGGCCGAACTTTAAGAAGGAGAGCGAATTGCGCCGGTATATCATCATCGTCCACATCGTTCCTTCACACACACTCACTGTTTTTGTGTGTGTCTGATTGCTCATTATGATCAGTGCCGCATGTTTGTGTGTGTGCGTAAGTGTGTGCGTATGCAACGATCACATCGTTCCATCATTTCTTCCACCACCGAAATGGAAGCGAAAATCTGGAAGCGAAGCTTTGCCTGTGCCCGACTTCACGTAACTACTAACCGTACAACAGTCTCCCGAGCACACATTTAAACCTTCCATCCTGTGTGCCACCGACAGCACAACCACATAGCACATTGTCATCCTAACGATCAGAATGGGGTATTTTTTTTTTGGTTATGTTTGCTCCATAATCGCTTTCGTAACGTATCGTGCAAGCAGCCAAGCTAGTAGATGGAGTTTGTATAAACGATGTGTTTGTTTGCGTCCGTTCAGCTCGTGAGGAGTGAACTCGTGTCAACCCCATCCCGGTGCAGGGAAGGAACGGAGCCGACGTTGGCGCCCTGGATCAACAAGGTTGGAGTTTAGGATTAAAAGAAATGTAAAGAAGAACGGACTATACGGTCATATCCGCGAAATGACTGTGAATTGAATTGTTAGGAATGAAAATACAGATGGGCTCCTCTTTGTTTTAAGACTGAATCGTCAGTAAAGCATATTGTGGTGCAATTTGCATACCTTCCAGACTCTATGTTCGTCTTCAGGTGTACAATCGGCACCACACAGTAATGCTTTAGCTGTCCTTTAGAAAAGTTTATGTTAAGAACAGTCGAGTGCGGTTGTAAAATTTCTCACTGGTTACTGAGAGCAACACAAACCGGTACTCCACCGAACGTTGAGAAGTACGAAGAAAAAAGAACATTTCATTTCACGATCGTTACGGGAGATACGGCCAATCAAGTCTTGATGGATAACGCTACGCTTAAGTGTAGAATGAAGCGAAAAACAATTGTTACAAATCATTCACCACGCATCAATTCGCATAAAGACTCATCGTACGTTCCGAATAAGACGAACAAAACCAAAGTAGCAGAAGCAGCAGCAGCGTTGAAACGGAGAACTAGGAATTATATTTAACAGTTTACTTGAGGTGTATATGATGAGCCGTTTAAAATACATTGTGCACTCAAAACAAAACATGCAAACCAGAATAAACCTTTTACTGCACGCTTTTACAAGCTTTTTTCCGACATTCGTTTACTAAATGTTGGGCGAGAATGGTAGAACGTTAATGTTGCTGGAAACATAACTGAAGGAATTGCCGCAGCAGGCCATGTTGTGCTAATTTTGAGAATGTGCGTGTGGATGTGAAGCGATGTGGGGCAAAATGGACGCAAGTAGAAAGCAAGTAGCAAATATTGTAATGTGTAAGCATTATTGAATGTGGCACAGCATCAGCAAGCAGTGGCAAACACATACACAAACACTGGGCAAGACTGTAAATGTAACAAGCAAAGGGACAGGTTTTCTTTTCTACGAACGGAACTGATAGGCAAGTGGGAAAAGGGGGTGGTGCAGAAAATGAAAGAAATTATCTCAATTACAACAACACCGACGACAAATGCTTGTGCGGGAGCGGGATGGCAATAGCTTGGTTGTACATTTAGAGGTATTAAATCACAAAAAAAAAATTAAACCACCGCGCCTAGTAATGGCTCCCGTGCCAGGGGAGGCTCGCCTAGCACGAACCTAGCACGAGAAAATAGCTCTGACGCCACCGGTTGCGACACACAATTGCTATGCCAAAGATTAGATTAAAAACACAGACGCCAGGCCAGAGACGAGCATAGAAGGCATGCTTCAAAAAATAAAATAAACAAAACAAAGAAAAAAGAAAAACAAACCGGCGTTCTAGTGCCACAAATACCTTTTGAGCTTCATGGGTTTACTTTCGAGTCATATTCTCAATAAAAGAAATCTCGAATGGAGGACCAACCACCTATCCCATTTAGGATTTGCTAAACCGTTACGTGCGAGGTGTATCCTTTTTTTTCGGAGGATTTAATTTTCCGCTTGAAAGCGCTCCTAATTCACTCGTTTCGAGCCAACAGCAACAACTTGCGACGCATATCATATTATCGTACTGCTTATGCATATGCAACCACCACACGATGTGATAGGAGAAGACAAGGGAACAGAGACAGAGATAGAGGAAGAAAGAGAGAGAGAGAGAGAGAGAGAAAGAGAGCGAAAATAACGATACTGAAGAGAATTTACATTACAAAAGCAACGCGAAACAAAAGAAAAACGAATCAATGAAACATATTTTGCTATACTGCATTTATCTTTCCTTACCCTTACGCCTTCCTTTGTCGCTAGAATCGTGGCTACGTTGAGCGCACTCCCACTGTCCCTGTACCCTATCTCCCTCTCCATCTTCCTCTCCCTGCCCAGCCCACCACACCACCGCCCAGCACAGAAATGATTCCAGTTGAAGTTATAAAGTATATTAAAATGATAGTAAGAAATGAACACAAACTATATAAACCCACGCATCGATTTCGAATTTTCCGCTTCAAACAACTCGAGAGGAAAAAAAGCGAGCAGGAGGAAGAAAGAAGTGGACGCTATTAAAACGCGCAAAAACGGAACCCCATTAGTTTTGCCCCCCGGCCCCACCAGTTTTCGAGTAGCTGATGGTATGCTGATGAATCAATTACTACATAACAATGTGTGGACGCACGGAACATCTACACAAGCAAAGATGTGCAACGCATGGGGAGCACAGCGTAGGAGCAGAGAGAACGAGAGCTGTAAAAAGAAGAACAGAGCGAGCAAGAAAATGCTAAATAAAAATAAACCAATGAAAGGAAACAAAATTGCATCGTTGTGCATCTTTTTGCAGAAGCATCCGAACATAAAACGTCTGTTGGAGGATCCACCAAACCCGTCATCAACGATTAATTAATCGACAGTTTGGAGCCTTTTTCGGCAGTTGTTCGAAGAGTGTGGCACGAAACACGTCAACAAACATGTGCCAACTACATTATCAAACCTTCAACGAACGCATTGGGAGTGCCGCATGTCACCATCGATCGCATTTCTACGCGAAGCACTGATTCCAGAACTGGTCCATCGTGTGGTACAGATGGCGCTGTACGCCCGAGAGCGAGTGGGCCTCGTCCGGATAGGTCTGTGAAGGGACAAAACGCAATGTTAACAACAACAACAAAATCGATACGTCAAGATTACCGAACAATGGCGGTTCCTACCATCTGCTCGAACTCGACATCATGATCCACCAGCGCACGGACGAACACCATCGACTGCTGATAGTGCACGTTATCGTCGGCGGTACCGTGAATCAGCAGGAAGAGATGATTCTTCAGTTCGTCGGTGAAGCTGCTGATATCGCTACGCTCGTATCCGGCACCATTGTCCGTTGGCCGGCCCATGTAACGCTCGGTGTAGATGGAATCTGCAAATGTACGATGCCTTTCTCGCATTAGATCGCGCTCCCGCTCCACCTTTACACCTGCGTTTGCCTGCTTTCTTTGCCACTAGCTTACCGTAAAACATCCACGAAGTGACCGGAGCGACTGAGATACCGCACCGGAACACCCGCTCGTTGTCCTTCTCGAGTGTCATGGCGGTCGCGTAGCCTCCGTAGCTCGAGCCCCAGATGCCGGTCCGTTCCGGATCGATGAAGGGGTACGTTTGGTGGAGGTAGCGTGTGACCGCAATCTGGTCCTCCATCTCGTACGTACCGAGGCGATTGTTGATGGAGAACAAAAATTCGTATCCCTGATTGCCGGTTCCGCGTCCATCGATCTCCGCGTAGATCGTACCCTTCGTCGTGGCCATGTAGTTAGCGAACCCGATGCCAAAACCGGCCGTTACACGCACCGAGTTCGGACCGGCGTACACGTACACCACCATCGGGTACTTGCGTGTGGCCGCACCCGTTGCTGCCTCAAAGTCAATCTCCGGCGGCAGGTAGAGCCGCACGGACGCCTGGAAGCCGCCATCACCGACCGGCACGCGCAGATACCGCACCGACACTTTCTTGTACTGCTTCAACTGCTCGCGACGCTCCCGGTTCCACTCCCAGTCGAGCGCGAGCCGCCGGTCGGCCGTGCGGTAGATCTGCGTGTAGGAAGGCGTTGGGCCGGTGCAGGTCGCCGCCATGTACGTCAGATCGGCGCTGAACGAAGCGCTCGCGAAGTTGCAGCCCACCGAATCCTCCAGTGCGTCCCGCAGATCACACGTCAGACACTCGTCGTTCCGGTAGACGTGTCGGTGGTGCGGTGCACTCGCCGGCACGGCCGTATAGTACAGCGCCTGCGACTGTTCGTCGTACCCGTTGATCGAGGAGACGGTAAACCGCTCCGCCGTACGGACGACGGGCGCTGATTGCTCTCCAACTACTTCCAGCACTGCACGCCAGCCATTGTTTTCTCCCAACAGGAAGCACCGGTCGGCACCGTAGCAGCGTGGCGTGTACAGATCGTACCATCCGTTCGGCCGATCGAAACGTACCGACTCGGAGCAGGAACCAACCGCTGCCTGACACTTCTGGAACGTCGCCACATTCTGACGCCGGTTGGTCCAGATCACACCGAGCACATCCTCACCGGCCCAGTTCACGGTGCCGAGCACGTGATCCTCACCGACCGTGGCCACGGGAGCGGCTAGCTCCACCCACACTGGCTCGCTTGCGGACAGATCCGTTACCTGCAGATGTACGGTGGGGTTGGTGGTGTTAACCTTCGGGTACCGAATGCGCAGCTCCTCCGGATATTGGTAGTCGGGGTCATCGGGCGATCCGTACAGGTGGTACGAGAACTCGCTAACGTTGCGATCGTCAAAGCTAGCCATCGCCAGGCGACGACCGTTCGGCGAGAACCAGAGTGTAGCGTCCGTACCGAACACCTCCTCCTCGTACACCCAGTCCGGGATGCCATTGTAGATGACACCGCGAACACCGTCGGTGGTCAGTGAACGCTCCGCCGGATCCAGCAGAGACGCCCGGTAGTACACATTGTTGTCCTTAACGTACGCGAGGCTCTGGCCGGTTGGTGAGAGAATGCAGATAGAAACCTCCTCCTGGTTGGCCACGTGGTACGTCGTTCTTCATGGAGACGGGACAAACAGGTCAGCGCATAGATTCTGGCTGTAAGGGAGTGTAAAACGTCTACTTACTGGGTGACGGTATCGTAGATAGCGTACTTGGAGAGAGATGAGTGTCGGAAAACCTGCAAAGACAATTGGCATTTCATTCTGACTCCGGGACTACCTGGTTCCTACCATCTTACCGTGCGGACGTCATACCGTACGAGCACTTTGGTGAAATCGGGCTTGATCATCTGCACCGACGCTCCGCGGAATGGACTCTGTCGAAAGAAATGAAGACATAACGAAGACATCTCTTCCACCTCTTCCATCCGCAAACTTACCAGAGCATCACTCGCGAGCAGCACGACATTTTCCCCCGTTTTAACGTTCAACTTCACGTAGTCTCCGGTGGCGGCCTCCCGGTACATCAGCTCCTCCCCGGACAACCACGTCCCATTGAAGCCCCGCAGGCCGAACTGATTGGGGATGATTTCGTCGAAGGCGAAATCTTTCAACCCGTCCGACGCTTGCTTCGCTTCGAACGGAGCGGCCGTGGATAGATGATCGCCCAGTAGGCAGCAGCAAATGGCCAACAGCGGCACCGTGACGTACATCATTGTACACCGTCTCTTAATGAAGAACCTAATTCTCAAACCTCTCTTACCGCGGACCGTTCCCGGCGGTAGTCAGCTAATTAAATGAAGCCCACCCGAAATATCCCACCTGAGATCTTGTGGGACCTGTGTGGCCTATGGCTCGGTGGAGTCTTTTACGACCCAATTGACTGATAATGTAATCTTTGACTATCATTTTCGATAACGCCGACGGTGGAGGAGAAGGAGGAGGCGCACCAGCGCGAAGGCGTGAAACACAAAGATAACGAACCTGTCCGGCAAGCAATGACAAGCTTACGGTTAATTAGTGTGATTGACAATCAACGAGCTATCGATAGATACGCTAGGGATTAGGTGGGTGTAAAGGACACAGAGGGGTAGGGGGGACGGTATGGTGAAAGAATTCCATCGAATGAAATACCAGAGTCAAGAGTCCCATACGGAGCTGCATGATGCTATACGAATCATCTTGAACCTTGTTTAGTTCGAGTGCGTTGCTGACATTCTTTGCCGATGCTCAAGCCTGCGTCTCTATGCATTCTTACTAGTGGCGTAAAATTGTAACTTACCCAACATCTTCAGGCCTCGGCATGGTCTACGAGACTCCAAGCTAACCAGAAAAAAAAATGTGTGAATTTCAAAAGACCTAAAGAAAGTGTACGAGAGTAGCTCGATATCTTCAGCCATCTATTTTGGTGCGCACCAACCAACGATCCCACACCAACGTGACTCTCATGTCGATATTTGTTCAACTGAATTCCAAAAATCAGCGCTGAAAGACAAAACGAGAATGCAGCAATTTCCAACCCCCCACCTCTCGCACTCACTGGAGGACCTCTGTTACAGCGAAGAACGACAAGGTTATTTGAACTATACGTCGCAACTGATACCCCTACGCCCCGTGAAGACGCCTCCGCCCCCTTCCCTTCCCACAAAAGGAAAAAACCTCTGGGTGTGTGTGTGAGTAGGTTCAGGCCTGGCCGCCAACAAATCGTTGCGAGATTCGCTAGAACACCTTTTTTCTTGTGGACGTTGTGTCAACTCCGCATCCAGAGCCTGCTGCTGCTGCTGCTGCTGCTGCTGTGGCAAACAAGTAAAGCCCACGGTCTACTACTCTCATCGGCGTACGGTGAGTTGGATTTAGTCGTCAGTTAGCAATACGATCGAAAGGAGATACGACGCGGAGCATAATGAGGCGTTCCCTGATATGGTTTGCCGTGCTGGCGGTACTTGCTGTAAATGTGAGTTGATAGTAAGCTTATCCATAGCTCCACCCTTTGTCGTGCTTAAATCCCACGTTTTTTTTTCTTCCTGCTCCTCGAAATCTCCACTCCCATTCCAGAATGTTTCGGGTCAGCTCGACAACACGATCATCAGCCGACGCAGCTCGATCAACTCTACGCTCACATCCTTCTCCAACAATCTGGTCAACAAGGTGAACGATTACGCCAACAAGTTCACCAGCATGCGCAATGACATGTCCGGGCAGCTGACCTCGGCCGCCCAGACGATCACCAGCTTCCTGTCCGATAACCAGCTCGGTGATACAGCGCTGCTGGTGTCGGACGTGCTGGCCATCGCCAACAACGGCCTGCAGAACAGCGTTACGGAGTCGCTTACCATCAGTGCCAGCTTCTCGTCGGTAGGCACCTGTTTGAACACGAAAACGCAGGTCTCGGTTAGCGCGACGTTCAGTGCGCTCAGCACGGCGAACACGCAATACTTCAACATAATCACCACCTCGTCGTCGTCGTTCGTGTCGACCTGCCGCGGTCGGTACTCCAACACGGCCAACGAACTGGTCAACCAGGCGGCTGATCGCATTCAGGACTGCCTGAACGACGAGAACACCGAGCTAAGCCGCGTGTCCTCGATCCTTAACAACTACATGACGCTCATGCGCCAACACTACCAGGGTTTGGCCCAACACGTGCGCTACTGCACAAGCCTCGGATCGAAGGATTCCCGGGCGGAAGTGAAGGCAGAAATCCTGGGCTGCCTAAAGGGGGTAAGGCCTTGGGAACTCCCTGCGTATGCATGAACTAAAATGCTTATGTACTTTTCAGGTTGCTACCTACGTCGGACCACTGTACAGGGCAACGATCGCACAGCAGTTCACGCTGGTCAACGCGATGCTGCAGCTGGAGGTCGTCGCTTCGAACAACCGCGTCAAGACCTGCATCAACCAGGTGTCCAACACGTACACGGCAATGGCGGAAGCCATCGTTCCAGCTTTGAACATATGCCTCGCCACCGGTCAGTAGAACCGTTTGGTGCGCCCGACGCCACTGGCTACCGATGAAACCATAGAGAACCAGTGGTTTCATCGTTGTACTTAAAGAAACTGTTACATATATGTCTTACCTAAAATCTAATTCTTCCGAATGTTTTATGTCGAAATGAGAAACTTGCTATCCTGCGATGTTTATGGGCAAGCGATAGTTTGGCAGATAGTCGTCTTGGACAAACAATGATTCCACCGAATGGGCATTGTCAGATAGGGTTACTATTGAAACACACACACATACATACTCACGCAACAACCATGGCCACCAACCACCATATGGAATTTCGACCACCTTGGTCCACCATCTTTTGCTTGGTTTCTGAAGCTGGATTAGACAGCTTTCATTTGGATGCAAATTTTTCGCTATAACGCCACGAAAACAACCTTCAACCGCAGAGCCATCCATTTGCACAGGTGAGTTCGCAATTCGCGTTTGCTTAATGATTGGATGGAAAATATAGTGTCCTTGGTACTGTTTTTTTTGCAAACGCTACGTACATTGCGCTTCAGTGCAGTTTTACATTTCAAATCTTCATTTCACACAGACCGATCCTGCTGTTGCCAACTGCAGTGAAATGAAATGATCCTTCTCCTCGGGCGATGCTACGAAACCGTGTATCTTGACGCAAGTCTGTTTAAAGAACCTGAAATTACATCTCGATCTACGCAAGACATAGTTGATGCCCTATCGCCCTTGTTGCTAGACACGCCAACTAATTCATGGAAACAATCAGTGGCAGAACCGATATCATGGTTCCAGGTAGCACTCTTTGCGCAAAACAAAAAAGAAATATTATGGCAAGTGTTTTCGATTGCGACTCAAATACCCCGAAATGAATCTGTTTCTGGTGTGATACGGTACACTCATACTGCTTGTATGTAGCGTAATTGAAGGTTACGGCAGATGGGTTAGAAGTTAGAAAGAATTCTGATTAATTTATCGTTCTCCGAATGCATAGACAAACTACAAAGCTGATTTTGAGGTAATTATTGGTTTGATTACGATGGTCTCGCTTAGTTTTCATTCATGGCAGGCTGGCAGGAACATAATTAGATTAGAGATAAAGATCCATATAAAGATAAATCATAATATAATCTAAAACAAAACACTCTGAGATATGGAAAAGCTTTTCTCATATCATATCTTCCATCCAATCATCGTGCGAGAAATCGTCTCCCGCAATCGCTCGTAGCCATCTCAGATTGTACAAATATTTGAATGTCTGGAGTACCGACATCTTGCGCTGAGGTTCGATCGTACCGAAATGCTTGCGAAACACGCAACGCTGCCGAACATGATGGCGAACAGCTACACCGGTCGCACGGGAAGGACACGTAGGCAGAATGGGTGGCCGCTTTGCGTAGCACCCAACGCCAGATTTAGTAAACAAACCGCTCCCAAAAAACTAGAACCGCCCCACCACGGTCTGGCAGCGGGAGTAAGCCTGAAGTGCTTGAGCGGATCGCACGCAGTACGTGAAGCAGAACGACAGCGAACGCGTCTCTGACGGATATCGATAGTCCAAAGATTAGGACCATAGTAGCACAGTCTCGCCGTACACCGTCACCATGGGAATGCTGGGAGGATTTGCAGCCATGCTGCTAGTACCACTGCTGTGTGGTTTAGCCGTAAGTGTGAGAAAGTTTAGACGTAGCAGCTCGAGATAAATTTGCATCACGTTTGGGTTGGTTTTTTTTTTCTTTCGCTTTTTTTCGATTTTCCGACACCATCTAGAATGCTTCGCCCGATCTTGGACTGGACATAGCGATCGACTATGTGACCCAGAACAGTCCGAACGTGCTGTCGTCGGCCAACATGGTGGGCAGTGCAACGTCCGATCTGCAGGGTGCCATCGGTGGGTTCCAGATTTCAAAGTTTAACGGCTCGACATCGCTGATCGTGTCGGGCGAGGCGTTGGTTTCGCTGGTCGGCAACATCACCGTCAACGTGAACGAAGTCCTACGCAACATCTCGGTCGTGGCGAGCCAGCGGCAAACCGCACCGTCCTGCATGTTCGGTAGCATGAACAGCACCATCGACCGGGCGTTCGTGGCCCTCGACCAGGCCGGTGGGCTAATTTCGAAGATCCAAACCTCAACGTCCACAGTGAACGGTGGCGCTCTCACGTCGTGGTTGATGATGATCCAGACCGCCATGCAGGACGTGACGACCTACCTGGACACGCTGTACAAGGAAGTGTCGGCGGTACTGGCAGCTGGTCCACTCTCCTCCAGCACCGTCACCGCCAACATCAAGCCGGCCACCCTGTTCAATCTCGCCGGTGCCATCTCGGTGGTGACGACGGCTGAGAAGGGACTGGTCACTACCGTCCGCTCGATTCGTTCCGCATTCGAGCAGGCTACGAACATGCTGCAAACCTACAACAACGACCTAACGAACGCGGTGAACTCGGTCAACAATACGCAGCGCGACTACTACAACCAGGTCGTGAACCGCATCAGCTCCTACCAGGGCAAGGTGACGTTCGAGACGGGGTACGCTGTTTCCGACATCATGAACACACTGTCGCGCCTGAACCCCTTCATCCAGGACTCGCAAACCCGCACGACCGCCCTGTCGCTAAACGCCTCGATCACCACCACGACCACGAGCATCCAGACGAACGCGAACATCTTCAGGAGCAACCTGCAGAGCCAGATGACGTTGCTGTACACCGCAGCGGAAGCGTTCGTCCAGTACAACGTGAAGGCGCTGATACCATTGATTGACTCTTCGACGTTCAAGCTGGCCATGACGATGTCGGTTGGCGGTATCTACGCGAACAGCTGCAGAGATCGGTACGGTGGGGCGATCATGAACCTCGAGAACAACATGCGCGACCAGCTGCAGCGCTGCTTCAACGATTACGCCAACACGGGCTACACGGACTCGTTCATCAGCGAGTACAACCTGCTGATTCGCGAGCAGACGCGCTCGATCGCGAACCGCATCAACTTCTGCCTCGGTTTGGGCTCTACCACCTCCACGACCATCATCAAGGCGGGCATCTCGAGATGCCTATCGGAGGTAAGAACGCCATTCGTCATCCCCATACGCCATGCTTGCTCGCAATTGCATTCGTTTCGAACTTCGATCTTTTCCCACCACAGACGGTCGCCTTGGCCCAAACGCTGATGAACGATGTTGGCTTCCAGACGAAGCTGGTCGTCGCAATGATTAACCTCGAGAGCTTGGCTACCGCGCAGCGAGTGGAGAGCTGCTCCGCCATCATGAACCACGGTCTGGTGGCGAAGGCGACCATGCTGGACACACTGTTGGCCAACTGTCAGACCACCAACCAATAGTAGATGCGTGCCAGTGCTTGCCGCATGTCCGGTTACGAATGGTTTGTCATAGTTGTACAAGTATCATAATGTGGGTAAATAACACACTACTAGCGTAGTACTCAGAGAAAAACATCAAATAAACGAATCGATTTAATCCTATTGTTAGTGCCCCATTGCTGTTAGTTAAAAATGCGTTGCAAAATGAAAGCAACATGTTTGGACAGCTGTTTTAGCGCATTGTTTGTATGGGTGTCGATACAATACGAACCCACGTTAGTGTAGAATGAAAATATAGTTGTCGCAACATTAATAGCCTCGTTTAGGACCGTCAGCAGCTTCCAATATCGTCAGCATGCCACGGGACTTTTTAGTGATTGTATCGTCTAATCGAATGCAAGAAGGACAATTGTCGTTTAACGAAGCTCTATGAAGACATGTAAATCACTAATCTATCCGAATGCGTGCAATCAATTTCTCTTGTTCAGGGCATATGTTCAGATAAGTGTTAATAATAGGAGGATTCCATAATATTCGAAGTGTTTTGTCCCCATTTCTTGAACCCCATTTGCCACCATATTTGATGCCCCAAATGTATGGTTTTTGAGAAAATCAAAAACATCTTTCTTGTCACCAATCAATGGTAAAAAAAAGCGAGCAAATGTTCGCCGATAGCTATGTGTAGGTCTGCACCATATGCGCTGACAAACAAGAGTATCCTCAACAGGGCAATCGAGAACAACGATGTTGTAAAACACTGCTGATTTAAAAGGTTCAAGGTGAAACTGTTTGCAAGCATGTGTGGCCTTATTTTTAATGCCCTCCATAGAACACCTTAGAACAGCTAGACGCATGTAGATGGAAGATCGAAATGACTCTCGCATACTTTGCCAACATATGTTTTCAAGACGCAATAATTGTTTTCAAACATAGCAACCCCAAAAGACGGTGTACATTATACACTACATATAGGTAGCGTGAACGATTTGTCTTATCAAAATTTGCGTAGATCATTATAGATAATAATTATCGTCGTATATCGTCATAGTTTACCTTTACCCTTGCACTACCAACAAATCCATCAATGGACGATACTGTTGGGTACCCGCGGAGAGGCTGCAACCTCCCCTCCCCCCACCACCCACAAATAGAACACAGGTGTATCGTGATCAGAACAAGATCACCACGTTAGGCGTACGCAAAACGAAACCGTGTAAACATAGTAGTTGTAGGCTTCGAGACTCTGC